>NDGM011098042.1:0-14944 GCA_002564305.1 Octomys mimax | reverse complement strand
GTGGAGATTTTTGGGTCTTCCAAGTAGAGTATCATGTCATCTGCAAATAATGATAGTTTAACTTCTTCTCTATCTTTCCTTATTCCGTTTATTTCTCTCTCTTGTCTAATAGCTGAATCTAATGATTTCAGAACTACAGTAGAACATCCATCTCTGACAAAACAAAAAGAAAAATGGGGATATGTTAGGAGCTATGAAGCTAGGAAACCTATCACATATGTGTAGGTGGGACTTGGCCCAGTGCCTAAAGCAAACAAGATACCTCACTCTTGAGATGAACATCCTGTCTGGTTAAGGTTAGCTATCAGTTGCTAGGCAACCTAGTGTCATGTATTACTAACTTCACAAAAGTGTAAATAAAGGATCATTTGGTTGTGAAAAAAGAAGAAATGTATATGTATATATGTATATGCAAGAGAGTTACAATAGATATAAAGCTACTTTCTCTTAGTTCATTGAGAGTAAGTTTGTTCTAATATTGTTTAGACAAGATATCATGTCTGCATCTTGTCCTCTGAGTAACTACTATGAAGACAATAATATGCAATGTACTAATTATTGTAACCATCCTACTAACCTGTTTTGAAACTCCATCATTGCTATTTTATCTTTTTTCTCATTAAAATGAATAAAAAGAAGAAATTATGCTACTTTTTAAAAACATCTTTTTATGTATGTATGTATGTATGTATTTGGTACAGGGTTTCACTATGCAGCTCAGACTTGTAGTGATCCTCTTGTCTCAACCTCCTCAGAGCTGGGATTACAGGCATGCAACATTATGCCCAGTTCCATTGGCCAGCATGGCACCCTTAGGGCTCTGGGGCTTGTACAGCATGTGACACCAGTGATCAAACCTGGGTCCTTGCATTTGCCCAGCAGATGCTTAAACCGCTGAGCAGTCTCCCCAGCCCTGAATATATGACAGTTTTAGATATACACAATTATTAAGTAAAATTGTATAAATTGTTGTCAAAAATAAAATTTTAAAATAAGTGTACTTAGAAATAAGTATATCACAACAACATTTAGAAATAGATAATGGGAAGCTACTTGATGAAAATATAATCTCTTAAGAAACAGCAAACACAACAGACTTCTTCATATTAATAAATTAGTTGTAATACTCTTTATGGGAAGCACAAAGGAAACTTTGTTAATCCTATACATAATTCCAGATTTGCAATAATGAAGCATTAATCCACAATGTGCCACATGTCTCCTGTGACCAGCACTTTTAAGTCATTTTACATTGTGCATTGACAACTTGGAGCTCAAGTTATCCATAATAAATAATGGTTCCATTTTATTTTAGTTTTACTTAACCAACACATTTAATACTTGTTATGTATCAGGCGATATTCAATGTGCTTTACATACATAAACACAATTAATCATTTTAACTCCTCTCTGAAGTAGAACCTATTATTGTCCTTGTTTTACAAATGAGAGCATTAAAGCTCAGAGTGGGTTTTAAGTAACTAGCTTGGGGTCACAGAGCTGATAAGTGGTAGAACCAGGATCCAAATGCAGTCAGCTTCTTTGCAAAATGCTGACTCTTACTCAAACTACTGAAATGTCTCATATGTTATTCAATTATCACCTTGTGTTCAAATCAGAATGACAAAGTGGGACTTCACATTTCTGCTTCAGTGCTTCCTATCTGTGAATTTTGGTCTGATATGATTAGTGACTACCTCTGAATGTTTGACTTGATAAAATATTAATTCCTATCACCCGATGTCAATTTCCATTTGGGTTAATTCTTTTCCATTTGGGGAAAGATTTAAAATTTATATCCTGTTAATCAGAGGATACATGTAGAGATTTTTAGATTAAGTAAATGAAGAGATTTTGAAAAAGCCAGGTATTGTACCTAGGTGCACATTAACCCCCAATCTTCAAGCCAGCTTTTTCCTTTCCTCCCTGTCTCATTTCTGGAATGCTTCCTGCTCATTGTAGTGGTCTCAGTATTCCAATGATTTCCACAGAGAAGCATCTCTTAACTCTGTAAGTGAAACCACCCTCCCTCATATACACACCACCATGAGCTCACATGCCACCATCTTCTTCATAGTTGTACTTGGTATATTCAATTATTCTTTATTCCATTTCTGCACTCCTCCCTTCTCAATATAATTCCCACAGTGACAGTGCTCCATCTGTTATTATTTTACCCCTCATCTGTATGTCTTGACTGCCTATCTAGTCAAACCAATAATACTGCATAAATATGTTTTTGAATAATCTAGTGAAGAGGCTCTAGAGTAGAATTTCGTAAAACAGTGCTAACATTCACTGTTAGCAATGAAAGAAGCAGAGCAAGGAGAGGATGTCATGCTGCACAACACAAATGCTTATGTTGAATGTTGAATATTTAAACATTCATTCCCTTCCTGACTTCATCCTGAAACACAGGGACATTAGCACACTGGTCAATTTAGTTTTATTTTCTTTCTTTGCTTTTTTTTCTTTCTTTTTTTCTCTTTCTTTCTGCCTTTCTTTCTTTCTTTCTTTCTTTCTTTCTTTCTTTCTTTCTTTCTTTTTTTTTGATGTAAGGTCTCACTATGCAGTGAAGGCTGAACTGCAACTCACTATGTAGCCCAGACAGACCTTGAAATCATGATGATCCTCCTGTCTCAGGTTTCCAGTACTGGGATTACAGATATGTCATTACACCTGATACAAATTAGTTTTTAAGGACAGAAATGGCCTACAAGATCTTTAATCAAAACATCTGAAGATACACTGATCTCTAAAACTCAGGATGTTCCTCTTCTTAACTTTTCTACTTTATTATTAATAAATCTGTCCTCAGAAGGACCAAGTAATCACTTTTTAAATAGTCTTTGATACAGTTACTATTCATCACCAAAAATTTAGCTAATCTTCTTTGCAAACAAGGAAAAGATGGAAGTGTAATAGTATCAACCTGCTTTGTCCTCAGATCTTTTACTTTAGTCTTGCCTTTGGGATTTCTTGGGCTTGTAATGTTTGTCCTTCTAAGTCCCATTACAAAAGAACAGCCCACAGTACACATCCATGTTTATTGCATCTTGTGAAAGTTATTTTAATAGGATCTTAACAATATGGTCTTCCTGAATTTCTCACTCTATGGGATTGATATCTTTGGGATTAACAGACTGTGACACCCCTCCTGCGCTCTCTTGGGGCTAAGAACCCGAGGAACATTTGTTTTTCAGATTTACTTTCCTCTTTAGAGACAGTTGGAATTGATTTTTTTTTCTTTTCCTTCCAGCAATCATTTACTTCCTTTCTCCAAATATAATCAGTCTTCTCTACAAGATAATAAAAACAAAGTGAGAGTTTGCCTGCTATTAACTCCACAGTCACAAGCTCCTTCTCCTTCACAGTTTGGCCCCTCACTTGAGTCAGCCATTTTGAATAATAGTGTGGTTTAGAAAAAGGCTTGCCTTGAGCAAGAACAGAGAAATATATTTATGGTGATGAAGAGCCATCATATGAGACAGAGTCATGATTCAGTAGTTCTGAGTAGTAGAAGTGAAGGGAGCATTTTTCACAGTTTTTTTTAATAAGGATATTGGAGGTTATGTTAGAATTAAAGTTTTAAATTTCACATCATCAGGAAAAGCATTTAAAGTACAAAATGCATAATATCCACGACATCTACAAATAGGAACATTTGTAATACATGAAGAAGTGTTTTCATCTAGAAAATAAACAAAAGGTTTTGGCAAGAGTCTTAGTCTGACCATACCCAATTAATCTTTCATACCAATAAGAATCATGAATTAGGTTAATTTGAATCAGTTTTTATCATGTTTATGATGCAGATGCATATGTTAAAATAGTTTGATGTCATGAAAGAGTTATATTCTAAACACTTTGTCACCTTTAGTTAACATATAAGTAATCTAAAACATAATTATTGATTACTTATTATGTGGTGAGTACAATTGCAGCTCACAGGGTACAGAGTGTCTAAATCCCACTGTTATTCTATAGGAGAAATACAGATAATGAACATACCAAAGAAAGCACTGTGACAATGACAAATGTAGCAATGGAAGAATCAAAAGATTAGGGAAGGGTCTAAGGCAAGAAAATGTCAATTTTAATTACTGTCTAGGGGAGTACAATGTATGAGGCTTTTAACCAAAAATATGAAGGAGATGAATAATAGAGGTGACCCGAACCTGAGTCCTGGTGTCTCGCTTTCCTTCCCGGGCAGCATGAGTGTCATCACTTGCTCCACCACCTTCTCCACCAACTACAGGTCCCTGGGCTCCATCCAGGACCCTAGCCAATGGGTCGGGCTGGCCAGCAGCGCTGCCAGCGTCTGTATCTGCACCCAGGGTTGGGGCTACCGGGTCTGCATGTCTCACTTCACCATCCTCCAGGGTGACATAACGTCCATAGGCCTGGCTGTGGGAGTGGCCTGGGCTCTGGCTGCCATGGGCAGCATCCAGATTGAGAAGGAGACCATGCCTGGCCTCCTACCTGGAGAGAGTGAGGAGCCTGGAGACGGAAAATCAAAGGATAGAAACAAAGATCCAAAAGCATGTGGAGAAGAATGGGTCCAGAGTCAGAGACTGGGGCCATTACTTCAAGACCATCATGGAGATGAAGGCTCAGATCTTCGTGAATTCCGTGGACAAGGACCACATCATTCTGCAGATTGACAATGCTCATCTTGCTGATGATGATTTTAGAGTCAAGTATGAGACAGAGCTGGCCATGCGTTAGCCTGTGAAAAATGATATCCACGGGCTTTGCAAGGTCATCAGTGACACCAATATAACTCGGCTGCAGCTGGAGATGGAAATTGAGACTCTGAAGCAGGAGCTGATATTCATGAAGAAGAAACATGTGAAGCAAGTCACAGGCCTTCAAGCCAGATTGCTGGCTCTGTGTTGACTGTGGAAGTGGATGCACCCAAATCTCAAAACCTCGGCAAGATCATGGCAGACATCAGGGCCCAGTATGACACACTGGCTCAGAAGTACCCACAAGAGCAGGACAAGTATTGGTCTCATCAGACTGAGGAGAGCACCACAGTAGTCACCTCACAGTCTGCTGAGATTGGAGCTGCTAAGACAAAATTCACAGAGCTCAAGTGCACAGCCCAGTCCTTGGAGACTGACCTGGAGTCCATGAGAAATCTGAAGATTGGACTGGAGAACAACTTGAGAGACTTGGAGACCCTCTACACTATGCAGATGAAGCAACTCAATGGGGTCCTGCTGCACCTAGAGTCTGAGCTGTCACAGACTCGAACAGAGAGGCAGTGCCTGGCCAAGGAGTATGAGCCCCTGCTGAACATCAAGGTAAAGCTGAAGGCTGACACACATACTGCTGCCTGCTGGAAGATGGGGAGGGTTTCAATTTTGACAATGCCCTTGACAGCAGCAGTACCTCAGTGCAAACCATCTAGAGAATCACAACTCACAAAATCATGGATGGAAAATTAGTGTCTGAGATCATTGACAACAAAGTGTTGAGACATTGTGGCAACAGGAGTGGGGTGCCCTTGAGAAATAGTGAGCAAATAAAAAATCAGCAGTCACTGGACAATAGAAAATAAAAAAGAATAATGGAATGCGTGTCTGAGGAAGAAATATTCTAGGAAGAATCTAGAACATTTTAGACCCCTAAACAGAAAGCCCTGAGGAAGAAGAACATGTCTGCCATATACATAGAGTAGAAGCAGAGTGGAGGGAGGGACAGAGAACAACAGGAATCTGTGGAGAAGTGAAAGTCAGGACGAGTCAGGGCAGTGTGGTTGGTTGAAAACCAGAAAAACCAAAATGCAAAATGATTTCCAGTACATCTGATCTGTGGGCACCCCTCCCTGTTCCAGGTGGAGGGCCTTTGTCAGGGCATATGTTCACAGAATTGCTTGAAATTTACAGAATTAATCCTCAACTGCACAAAAGTTTCCAGTACTGTGAAATGAACCTAACATGATCAGACCAGCTAAAAATCTTAGTGGACAATGTACTATTTGTTAAGTAACATAAGATTTCTCTCCTTAGCCATTTTTTCATTTCTTTTCTTTTCTTTTTTTTTTAGGTTTCTTGACTTTATTTTACAAAAACAGATTATAGTTAAGAAACACAAATTATGAGGTTTAGACAAGAAGATGACCATTAAGTTTTAAATCTATGAAATAATTTTATGCCATCTTTAGGTATAATGGTAGTTTTACTAGATTAGTACTAGAATTATTTTTTATTAATTTTATTAAAAACAAATGACAAAGAGTTTCAAAACTGGTTAGTAGGACAGTTACAATAATTAATACATTCCATATAGTTGTCTTCATAGTAGTTATTCATAGTGCAAGAGGCAGACATGATATCCTATGCAAACACTATTAGTACAAATCTTTCTTCTTATTGAATTAAGAGAAAGTAGATGTATATCTACCCTAAGATTTTGTGTATACAGTTATAAATTGGTCCTTCATTTATATCCCCTCTTTTTTTCTTTAGCTTTGTCAGAGATGGTTATTCTATTGCCATTTAAATATTGTAGTTGTGTGAATTCAGTAAAATAATCCAATATGGCCCAGTAGTCCATAATAGTAGTGGTTTATCCATAGGACTGGCAGTGTCAGAAGGTATTAACTTGAACCTTTTACAGCTCAGCATATTAATATGCCTCTACTTTTTATATCTCATTTTTATACTTTTCTGCTGGATGGTTAAGACCAAGATGAAGCAAGACCCATATAACAAAAAATGTAACTTCTGTATCTGAGAGTCACATGGAGAGAAAACATTCTCTCTGTCTTTCACAGAGAGCAAATTGGTAAAGCAATGGCCGTGACTCATCCACGTGGCTGACACTGACAAACAATCTACAAACTGTGGTACAGGGTTTCAGGGTAAATTCTGAGAGGATTTGAATGACCTTGGCTACTTTTTCTGGAAAAAAAAAGGGCAAAACAAAGCAACAAACAAAATAACCAACTTCAGTCATCATAACCTCCTTTCTCTATGAGGCTCCTATATTAAGCCTTCATGGTCATTCGGTATGTAAGTAAATGGCTCACTTTATCACTACATTCCTGAAGGTCTCTTCTTGTCTTTTCCAGTAAAATGAGGTTTTTATGGAGTTGGTGTAAAAATGAGTAGCAAATGGACTTGTGTGGGATGAGTGCAAGAATGTAAAAACAATTCCTTAGAGATCAAAGGCATGAAAGTTCTACTTGGTCAATTCTAGAATTTTGGTTACTGGCTCAATGTAAGTCTCTCACATAGCGTCAGTTAATAGCATGTTCTTCACAGTGTACACATCTGTTAAGCATTGGTGATAGCTTAACTGTCTTCTTGATTTCTAAATCTTGATTAAGATTATTCCTCTAGAGTATATAGTATATAAAGACAATTCACAAAACATAAGTTGATTACAGGATGAATTCCCAGTATTATGGTGGAGAAACATGACATAGAGAAAGAGCCTACCCTTTTGCTTTTGATAAAAGCAAAGCCTTTCTCTGTCCTATAAACCAACATCCTCCACTTAGTGCATTAGAACACTTAATTTTGTAGAATGAGGTGCTGCTTGATTCTAGCACATAAAATTAAGCTCATGAGGATATTTAAACAAAATTTGTCATAATCTTTTTTATTTCAACGTGTCCTTATTGCAGTAGTCAACCTCGTTTCATTGTGATGATCCTTTCATAATGAAACCTCTGTTCACGAGGTCTGCACATTATGTTTCCATTTCATATCCAAATGGCATATACCACGATCCTGGGGAAAAAAAAAACAGTTGAAGAGTAAAATGAAAGAAGTTTTTAATTTATAGTAATTCGAATTGAAGTTACTTTTGTTAGTATGGAAAGGTTAATATATATTTCATTGACTTAGCACATATATTGCATGGCTCTTCTGCAAAGGAAGTATGAGCCCTTCTCTAGCTAAGTGAAATTTCAAAACCATGCCTCAGATGTATTCAGCTAAGGACGACCCTGCACAATATTTTACAGAGTTGTTCAAAGGATTTGTTGCGAACTACATCCAAGAGAAAACTTGACAATACTGTGCTTTCAAACAGCCAGCTAGCATGTGTGTCACATGTGTGGGAGTCCTTTTATGACCTAAGCTACCGATTTCAGTTCACTTCCAGAAGTCAGCTAAAGTCAGCTGCATCTCATAACCTGTCAATTCAAACACTGTGTTGTCATTTTCTCATTTTGTGGTCAGAGTATCAAGCTCACTATATCTATAAATCCTCTTTCATTTTATGACATTTGTTATATTCTTTAATCTTCCACTTTACTCTTTTAATGTTCTTCTCCTGACTCCAGACATTAATGCAGCTGAATTTAAGGATCCACTTTAGTTGCTGTCAGAAAGATTTCAAATCTACTCTTACACATGAGAGAAGTCCACCAAATTTGCTTCAATTTGGGGAATTATTGTTTAATTTTCTCAAAGTTCACCCAGAAGTTAACACAAGAGAAAGATTAAATCAATACTCAGAATGTCACAACCTGGAATTATATGTCAGTTAGGAAGAAATGTGATTTCAAAAGACCACTTAAACTAATTATTGGCCACCAAGTGAAACTGCATCAAAATGAGTTAAGATAGATAAATTCAGTGGTAGCCTTACATCGATCTCCAAGCACAGACATGGACAAAAACAAGGCAGAAAGTAATTAAACCATGCCAAAATAATGCATGAAGACTGACAAGAAAGGAAATCCACAACAATGATTTTTTTTCCAAGGAACACAAACTGTTTTGTAAGTACTATAACAGAAAATAAGTCATTCCCACAGAAGATTCAGTTTGATATTAAGTTTTTCTTCTGTTTATTATTTCTAAATGGTAACTATGTTTTTATTGCACTGTCAGTAAAACAAATCCTGGTATCATACCTCCATTAGCAGTGTGATTGTCACTTCACTGAACTTGATTTTTACCACAAATGAATTGTACATAAATACAATTATTTTCTAAAGAAAACTACTTCCTAACTCTTGCCCTGTCAGAATCATGTCACTCTGCAACATCTTTGGTAGTGGTAGTCCAGTTTGCCTCATTTTATTAATGTGCTGTAAAAGATCAAATATTTGAGTATATAGTGCACATGATACAAAATTGTGCATTGGTGGGACTTAAGTAACACTTTGTCAGCATTTAAAGATACTGCTACTTAATCAGCTTAAAGAAACTTTGCCTCTAAATTTGAAACTGGAAAGTCACTGGAATAAATGAAAAACAATACATGCCTTTTGGGGGTATGTATGTTAAGAATTGTGTACAAAATGAATTGTGTGCTGATCCTCCACACAATCAATAAATCTCAAATATTGAAAAATAAGTGGCCAGAGAGATGACTCAGTAGAATAAACTCTTGCTTGGCAAGCACAAGGGCCTGAGCTCAATCTCTGGTTCTGCCAATTAAAAAAGAAGAATAAATAAATAAATAATAAAAATAAAAACAGCTGCATCCCAGAACTGTTATGCATATTGACTGAATTAAGACATACATCTTTTAGAACAATGATGAATGTATACTAAGCATAAGTAAAGATTGAGCAACAATACTCTGAAATTTTGATTATAGACTAAGTTACATAATAGAAAATGACTGGTAAATATTTGAAATTTTAAATCAATTGATAGCATAGATGTCTGTGTTCATTTTCAATGAGTAGACACAAATTTAAAAGGAATAAATGCAACATCTTCACAATGAAGTAGAAGAGAAACTTCCACACCAGCTTTTCAGAGCTCAAAAGGAAACTAACAAAAAGTTTCAGAATGAACTTCAAAAATCTCTAAAAACAAGCAAAAGTCAATTTTTATGATCTTGGATTTCACAGTGGTATATCACAAATGACACCAAAAAACACAAAAAGAAAAGAAAAGAAGCAATTTGGAGTTCAATATATTCAAATGGTTTCTACATGAAATACTTATACCAAGAAAGTCAAAAGGCAAAATATGGAGTGGAGAAAACACTTGTAAGTTACATTTGCTAGAGTCTAGAATACATAATTTATACAACTCTTATTATTGAATCCTGGCCCACAAACAACACAATCAAACAATGGGAAATGATTTGAATAGATATTTTTCTAAAGAATATATAGAAATTGGTATTAAACATGGAAAATGATACATATCTTTAAATTAGGGGCTTGCAAATCAAACCACTTCATAGCACTAAAAACATTACAATACTTAAAGTTTGAGAACAAAATACTGGTGAATATTTTGAGACATTGGAGCCATTATATACTGCTGAGGAGAATGTAAAAATGATTCAATCTCTATGTTTGGCATTCTTTCAAAAGAAAAGCTTAGAAGCACAATGGGACCTATCAACTCTAGTAGTATAAGCAACCAAAATGCCTACTAAATGAAGAATGGGTAAACCAATTACGGCGTATCTATTCAAAAGAATGTTTTTTCAGTCATAAAAGTCATGAAGTATTACTATTTACAAGAGAATTGGTTAACATTGAAAGCACTACCTTAGGGGCTGAGGAGTTTTCTCAGTGGAATAAGTACTTCCTTGGCAAGCGCAAGGGCCTGAGTTCAATCCCCGTTCCGGAGGAAAAAAAAAAAAAGAGGTGAAAACACTACCTTAATTAAACAGTCAAACACAAAAGCTACATATATTATGATCTCATTTACAAAGGCTATGAAGGATAGTTACTCGTATAGAAGCAGAAAAATTGTCTGTGGCTTATAGGAACTGAAGTGGGGGAAGAGGAGAGGGCAAGGGGATTCACTATATCATGGATAAGGAGTTTCAATTTACTCTAATGACGATGTTTTGAATTGCATTGTATACATTTTTATACAAAATGTACATGCACAAAATGCTACTAAATTGTGCACCTTAAATGGCTAAAATTGTAAAATACATGCCATGTGAGTTTCTAATCCCAGCACTGAGAAGCTGAGGCAGGAGAACTGAGTTTAAGGCTAGCCTGAGTTACATAGTGAAACACTGTCTCCAAAATCAGTAATTATTAAGATAGGACATAGAATAATTTGTATATACATAAAAAGCCAGTTGATAAAAGTGAAAATCATATTTGGAACAGAAACAACAGAGTAACTTTAATTCAAAAGGATACATTTTTAACAAAAATGGTTTAAAACAAACAACAATAACAGGTGTTAGCTGGATGTGGTGGCATGTGCTAGTAATACCAGTATTCAGAGAGGCTGAGGCAGGAGAATGCAAGTTCCAGCCCAGACATTTTAGGAATTACTAGAATTTATGGACCTTGTCTCAACAGTTTGTAAAAGGACTAGAAATGTAACTTGATGTGGAGGTCCCCTGTTAAATCTCCACTACATGAAAAAAAACTAAAACCACAGGTGAAGCAAATGTAAATATTCCTAAAAGACGCAGAGAGAACAGATGGAAAGATATCCATTGCTTTTGCTCGGCATGTTAACAAAAATTGTCATTTCCTTGTGGATTAAGAAATTTAATGAGGGCTGGGGAGATGGCTCAGTAAGATAAGTGATTCCCTGGCAAGTACAAGGGCCTGAGTTCAGTCTCTGGTTCTGAAAAAAAGAAAGAAAAAACGAAATTTAATTAAATCCCAAGGAAAAAGTACAACTTTTTCATAGAAATACTAGAAGAAACATGTATTTCAATTCTGAATATTTATATGTCTTCAGTGATACCATATTAATGAAAAAATCAAAAATGGGAGAAGAGTAGGAGGAGGA
This sequence comes from Octomys mimax, assembly GCA_002564305.1. Classification (NCBI taxonomy): domain Eukaryota; kingdom Metazoa; phylum Chordata; class Mammalia; order Rodentia; family Octodontidae; genus Octomys; species Octomys mimax. The sequence continues at coordinate 3,242 of NDGM011098042.1, read as the reverse complement.
AGAGAATTAAAAAAGATAAAATGTTTATGTCCCAATTTCTGAAAATTAATGCTATTATTATGTGTCACAAATATGTGTTAGTTAAAAAATTGGAGCATTCAAATTTAATAAAGAATTTGTTTCTGAGAAGAACATTTCTATGTTTTTGCATGTTTGTTCCACATAAATCTCCAAGATAAGCTAGAGCAAAATAGAAGAATAAAAGTAAAACTCAGCATCATAGTTCTAATAGATTTTTGTTTTACATGTTACTCTCAATATCCATGGCATATTCAATTCATCAATAGCAAGTCCTGGGTACTCAAAAGGGAACATATTCTCTTCCAAACAATTCTGAGATTATAGTATGTTTTCTTCTCCTAGCACTAATCCTCCAAGCCCGAGAAACTCAGTCTCTTCATGACCTGATCACTACCCTGCAGTTACATAAGTTTGAATTGGTGCGTGTTCTAATCCAAAAATGGGAATCTGAGATGAATATACACTTCTCAGAGGAAGAAATACAAATGGCAAGTAACTATATGAAAAAAGTGCTCAACATCACTGGTCATTCAAGAAATGCATATTAGCAATACTAATAATGAGTAGAGTGCAATTTGGCCAAGCAATGGCTGTGACTCACCCACATGGCTGACACTGACAAAGGATTAACAAACTGCTCTACAGGGTTTCAGGGTAAATCCTGAGGAAATTTGACTAACGTTGGCAGACACAAAAGTTACATTTCTTGTTATATAGGTCATGATTTATCTTGGTCTTCATCATCCAGCAGAAAAGAATAACAACAAAGTATAAAAAGTAAAGCCATATTAATATGCTGAGCTATAAAAGGCTCAAGTTAACATCTTCTGATGTTGCCAGTCCTATGGATAACCCACTACTATTATGGACTACTTGACTAGATTGGACTGTTTTGCTGAATTCACACATCTACAATGTTTAAGTAGCAATGGAATATCCATTTCTGACAAAACAAAACCAAAAAGGGAGATATAAATGAAGGGCCATTTTGTAGCAAAAAAAAAAATCTGTATATTCAAAACAGGATAGATATAAAGCTACTTTCTCTTAGATCAATAAGAAGAAAGATTTATACTAATAATGTTTAAACAATATACATGTCTGCATCCTGTTTTCTGAATAGCTCCTATGAAGACAACAATATACAATGTATTAATTATTGTAACTGTCCTACTAACCTGTTTTGAAACTATCTCATTGCTATTTCTTTCTCAATAAAATTAATTTTAAAAAGAAATGCAAATTAAAACAATACTGAGACTCCAATTCACTCCAGAAAGAATGGCTAACATCAAGAAGTCAGCCAATAACAAATACTGGAGAGGCTGTGGCGATAAAGGAACACTTCTCAACTCCTTGTGGGAGTATAGACTGGTATAACCACTGTGGAAATCAGTTTGGAGGTTCCATAGAAAGCTAGCATTGCATATCCAATTCAAGCTAGCTATTCCCCTCCTAGGCATTTTTCCAGAAGAATTTAAAACCTCATACCGCAGTGATATAGATGCACCCATGTTTAGAGCAGCACAATTCGTTATACCTAAATCCTGGAAACAACACAGATGCCCCTTGATTGAACAATGGATAAGTAAGTTTTGGTATTTTTACACAATGGAGTATTATGAGCTATAAAACAGGATAAATTTGAGGCTTTTGCTGGTAAATGAATGTTTCTGGAAAACATACTCTTAAATGAATTAGATCAGACCCACATGTGCAAACATTGTATTGTCTCCTTTGTGTGAGAACCTGAAAGATAAAAATGGAACCTGAAGGGTACAGTAGATACTGGTAAAAGGGGAAGAATTTATTCAAAAGGAAAGAGCTATGGAGTTGAAGAGAAGGACAGGAGAGGGAGTGGGAGAAAGAGATATATCTATGTATGTAAGCAGCATGCTTTTGACAAGTGTACTGTGCATTTCTGCTTGTCTATGGAAAGGAGAAGATAATGCTTTAATTTATTTTGTCTCATTTTTTCAATTGTTTATTCCTTTTTACTTCTTAATTTCTTTTTTCTTCTTCCAAATTTAAATGCATATATCTGGCAGTATGAATAACTGGATGGAAGACACCATTATGTATTACAAGAAATACTGTGAAATTCATATTACTTTGTTAAGTGAAAAATCTCTATCATTTGTAATTTTTCTATTTCAATTCTAATTCATGCTTTCTTTAAAAGAAGAAGGAATTGGTGTGTGTGTTAACAATACATAGTGATTTTATTTACCTCGAGGCATTGCTATGTATACACATCACGTTTTTATCATTTAATTCTTAGAAATTTTTGACCCTTATGCCATTCAAGTGATTTCTTTCCTAATTTCTCCCTTGCTATGATATTTGTTAATAACTGTGGATTTATTTCATAGTCCTCATAAGGAATGAATTTAACTTTCTAGACTAGAAATTATTAAAGAATTTCCTTGAGTGCCATAACACATAGACAGATGTTTTATATGGACACAGATTGCCAGAGGGAAGAATGCCAAATCTTATTTTTGCTGTTGTTTTGTTTTGTTTATGTTAGAAGTTACAACATTTCAGAAAATGCTATCACCTAGGGAAAGCAAAAAAGATTATATCTTTCTTTTGCAGCCTTGCGAAATACAGAGAATGGTGCAGACATCTATACTAAATGAAAAATATCTTTAGAAGCACGAAACTGGATGCAAAGATAATATTGTACATGCTCAGCACCAAAGAGTAAAACTTACTCTCTTACATTTTTAAACCAATATTTTTCAATAACCAATTATATGGATGATGGTGAAAGAACACAGGAATAGGTTATTATATCCCACAGATCTAAGAGGAAGTCAAAGAAATGTGGAAAAGAAACTTCCAATCACAGCCAACTTCACAGACATAGTGGTCAGTCATAGAAGATCTTGTACATAATTTAATGACATGATGCTACTGTCTTCACATTTTCAAAAGGAAGTCAGATATTTTCAATTTTTACTTAATGGAGCAAACTTCATATCTGCTTCTCTTTATAATAAAAAAGTTCTTCAAGATATGGATTATGGTGCTGGCCAAATAGCTCAGTGGATTAAGGAGCCTCCAATCAGGAGCAGGGGCCTGGGTTTGATCCCCAGGCCTGCCATGCTGGCCCTGCCCCTGGGGCGCACTGAGATGGCAATTGAGACTGGGCGTGGTGGCACGTGCCTGTAATCCCAGATCTTGGGAGGCTGTGAAGAGACAGATCACTACGAGTC
>NDGM011098024.1:0-18541 GCA_002564305.1 Octomys mimax | reverse complement strand
GAAATTGTGATGATGTGGTAGATTGACTGTTGATCAACTTGTAACACCCAGCTTACCTGAATCAGCATGGTGCTGGGCATGGAAGGCCTACCTATGGATTACTGCAAATAGCAGAAAAAGAAAACTGAAGAGGAAGATGGTATGTTGTTTGATTTTCCTGGAGAAGCTTGTCGTGGTGGCCTTTATGATATAAACTCAACTTTTCTCATCATGAGAGGAGCTTGTGTCCTTACCGTCACTGAGGATGGCTGAAGTTCACTTTGGGTTAGCTTTGGTCCTTACCTTGAGCATCACTTCCTGGCTCCAGTACAGATACCTCAGCCATTAGCCTGATGGTGCAGACTTTCTGGCTTCCACCACTGATCCTCAGGTCGTCTCAGTGCAGATCCTTGATACAGATTTGCATGAGACATTGTCATGGGCTCTAGGGCTCCATTTAGACTCATAGAAGAAAGTGATAGGGCTCATGGTTTTAGAATTCACTGGTCTTACCATTTTCCTCACCATCAGGAAGCACTGGATTGATAGGAAGGTGGAATGGTCTTTTGAAGACAGACCATGTAGGTGGCAATAGCTTACTGGGCTGGGTAAGATCCTACAAAAGACTGTATATACCTTGGATAAGCATTCATTTTTTTGGTACCATATGTCCTTTAGCCACGATGTATGGATCCAGGAATCAAGAATTTGAAGTACAAATGGTACTACTCAGTATTTGTTTTATTTATAGTAAAATCTTATAGCAAGGAATTGTTAGTACTTTGTGTAATGTTGAGCAACTCTGAATCACTTCACTGTGTTCATATTTCTATCTTATCATGTTATTTGGAATGCACATTTCTGCTGCAGAAGTTGCAACTTTGAGAAACATTTAATGAGCTGTCAGCCAACATCAAAAAATAAAAGAACTTTAATTGAATTTCATAGACTGCTTAAAATTCCTGTGTTCTGAGATTGCAATGAATGTTTATACGTCTGTTAATAAAATCTTATCAAACATATGACAGGTACCAATTAAAAGCAATTACAAAGTGTATTCTGCTTTATGGAGTGTTACCTGGCATAGATTATTTTGATTCTCAGCAGATTCCTCAGCCTGTGAAATTTCAGCCATCCCAAAGTAGGAGTACAAAAAACAAACAAACAAACAAACAACCAAAGAAAAAAGATTTTTGGTGTTTACTGAGAAATAGAGAAACACTGACCTGTGCTCAAGCTGCTGAAACAGTAGATGTGTTAGTAGGTATGTATGAGGTGTGACAGCAAAGAGGTGCTCACATGTAGAATGGCTCAGATGCATTAATGTTTTGCTTTTTACCTCAACCCATCACAGGTATTTTTGATTATAGGTTAGTTCCTGTCTGGCTAGAGACACCACAACCTGACAGCCTCTGTATTATTTCTCACTGTGATTGTCTCCTTCGGAATCCCTAGAAGGTTGACAATTCTACTCATTTTCCATTGAATGAATTCAGTTACAGAGATTCTGGAAATCTGGAAAATAGAACTAGGCAGAGAGTTTAGAAAGGGAAGAAAATAGGAATTAGATGACAAGTTAGGCATTTTTATAATACTAGGTACAATTCCTATTCAAATCAAAGGTAGTGGGTTTGCCTGTTGGTGAGTACAGAGCAGATCAGCACAACCAAGAGAAAAGAGTGAAGAAAGGTTTATTATTTGTAGCGGTTAAGGAGAACAGTATGGATAATTCTCAAAACAATAGCCCTCTGGACAAAGAAAGCAAGTGGCTTTTCTTGCGGAAACCTATAAATGGCAGGCAGGAATGCCCTTGCGTGAAAAATTAAGGAAGGCAATAGGCAGGTGGGAGACATTTTGGCCTTAGCCTCACAACAGGCTGGATGCCTTCTGGCTCTTGGATATCATAAGGGCATCTTGCTTTCATCATATTTCCTTAACATCCTGACCTGAGCCTAAAAAATGTTGCTCCTGGCCTTATCATATTTCCTTGACCTCTGGCTTGAGTCAAAGGAGCTTGTGCCCTAGGCAATCCCACAGTCACTAAACCATTAGCATTGTGATTTTGATCCCCTTGGTGGACATGGTCAATCAAGCTGGTTTGGTGTAGGCCCGTATAAGTTCACAAACTCCCCTGCACAATATGAAAATATAGCTTCACAGTTAATTGGTAATAAGGTCAGTTACTTATCACCCCTGAGTACTCCCTAAATTCTAGGGAAATGAAAAATAACTCTGGACCTCACTGAATTTGTGTCTCTGGCTCTGCCTTTCCTCCATTATTGAGAATGTACTTTCAATACTGGAAGTTGCTACCTAAGGGTTCTGCCCTTCTGGAGCCAGCTGGAGCTTTAACATTTTACCCTCAAACATAAAACATGCAGGCTGACTCTGAGTGAAATTCACTGTTGAATTTTCTCATTGACTTGCACCTGCTTTGCAGACTGTACTTTCCCTTAGGACAAATCTCTGCCTTATTTACTACCTTTTTGTGCTCTGCTAAATGCTTTGGAATACAAGAAATTCAGGAGAAATTGAGACCAACTATCAAGTAACATAATGAACAAAGCCAAGCTAGGTGGGCTGAAAAGAGTGACACACAGTGAGTAGGCAATCCTGGCACTGCTTGTTTGTGTCCCTAAAGGGACTTATCTGAAACAAACAATCAAACAACCAAACAAATGAAAATCTTTGAAGCAGTGTTAACAGTCATTTAAAGAGGTGTATTGCCCCCATTCATTGCCCTATGTTATTGCCCCTAAAAGTATTTGGACAGCAGCTAACACTCTGAGACAATTCCTTTTGGAGAATACTTTGGAAAGGGCTTTCTTGTGGTTTTATCTTGGGTTAATTATGTCTGTAGTAGGATCAGGCTGTGTGTACTGGGAAGGAAAATAAAAGCAATGATTGTGAGCTTTCTGGTAACATGTCTTACCTTAGAGCCTCTCAAATAACTCAGGCTTTTTCTATAGCTTCTATCTCTGATTTGGTATATGGAAATGCACGTGTACACTGAGATAATACATTTTGTTTGACAATGATGTTTTTACTGTGTATAATTTATAAATATATTATATCAATTAGTGTATTTTAATAAATGGTGCATGGGTATATACACACAATATATTATATTATATCCATTTATATAGTTCAATAAAGTATAGAATAATGCAGGTTTCAATTTGTTAGATTATCAAACTTTTAAAATCTGAGAAAGTGTATATAAAAATTCATCTGGTAAGTCATCCTAAAGTTCAGTAGCATGTAGATTCTGAGTATCATTATTATCATCAGTACGTAGACTTCCATATGAGACTGGGGCCCACCGCTTTCTGCATCTAAGAGGGAAGCAGCTGTGTGAATAGACTTATAGCAATTGAATTACCCCTGGAAAAGGGTCATGGAAACCTTGTGGTTGGGTGGGAGGAATAAATATAGGTAGTGGAAGTGCTGAATTCTAGCCCTTCTCCTCTAAACCAATGTCTAGGCTTATATAAAAGGATAGAGAAGCTGAGGCTATCGTCTTCAAAAGGCAGTTTGAAGCTATGACAGAGGGATAACAGTGAAAAAGAAAAAATTTCTCCTTTCCTGGCTCTTTGCAGTGATAGTGGTAGTGAAAATTTCTGGCAGGCAATGTACTTGATACCTGACCACTGTAGAAGCCACTGGAGAGAGAATCCTTGACACACTAAAGCGCTTAAAGTGTGTTGCAGTTGGATTTGGTGGTGCATGCTTCTAATTTGAGCACTGTGGGAGACTGAGGCAGAGCATTTGAAACTTGAGCCCAGCCCAAGCAATTTAGTGACATAGTAAAAACTTCTCCCCAAATTTAAAAACATTTTCCATCTTATTAGAATAGAAGTTTTCAAAGTAGGTATAGATGATCTGGATTTTTGCAGGGTGCATGTAATTTTATTCCCAATTGTGTGGATTTGAGTCTTTTCTTTCCTTCTTTGGATAAAGTTGGATAAGGGTTTGTTGATTTTGTTTAATTTTTCAAAAACCAACTCTTCAATTCATTGATTGTATTTTTTTTTTAGTTTCCAATGCATTAATTTCTCTCTGATCTATAATTTTCACCCTTCCACAACCTTTTGGCTTAGCCTGCTCTTATTTTTCTAAAAGTTTGTGATTCAACATTAAGCTTTTTATTTGTTCTTGCTCTGTTTTCTTGATATAGGTATTTATTACTATAAATTTCCCTCCTAGGACTGCTTTCATTGTGTCCCACAAGTTCCAGTATGTTGTATTGTTATTATTTAATTGTAGAAACTGTCTAATTTCTTCTTTAATTTTATCTGTGACCAAGCAGAGTGCTATTTAATTTCCATGTGTTTATGAAGGTCTTGTGGTTTCTTTTGCCAATGACTTCCAATTTCATTGCACCATGGACCTCTTTGGCTCAACCTCTGGTTCTTTGGCACTGGGTCACAGTATTTTCTGTGATCCTTAGTCATTCTCAATCTTGAAATACCGGGAAGAACAGTTACTTAGAATAACTGTGATCTTTTGACTATAGTGGTACCAATGACCATAACATCAACCAGATGACAAACTGAGTTAATTGTTAATCTGTCACCTTTAACCATATGAACTAGACTTGTGGTTATATAACACAATCTAAAACAAACCACAAAATTGCAGGCAGTACATAAGTCCTTAATATGTAAATTTTGTCCTGAGAGATTAAAGCTTAAAATGGATGAGGGAGAAAATAGAGAAGTGGAAGAAGAGCAAAGAGCTTAGTAGTAAAGCTGGAAGACAAAGGCTGCTCATTCTAACTTTTAGAAACTGATGCAGAAGACCAAAGAGAAAGAAAGAAGGAAGACATAAACAGAAAAAACAGAATGACAACTACAATGGGGCTAGAAACCGCATTCAGACTCATATAAAAATAAGATCAAACAATGAAATAGAAAAAAACAACAAAAAATCCCCCAAACAAACAAAAAAACAAAATCAACACTACCACCACATAATGATAGAGAGAGAGAGAGAGAGAGAGAGAGAGAGAGAGACAGAGAGAGAGAGAGAAAGAGAGAGAGAGAGAAGAAAACAGGAAAAAGGCCATTTCCAGGTTTTTCTCTGCTGTCACTGGTAGGTGGTGTTTGGAGACAGATTCTTGATGAAATTTGATTTATCCCAGCAAGCCAGCAGCAGCGTTTTGGTGGGGTAGGGAGTAATTTCAGTAATCCTTCACCTTCTGGCTGAGACCAGACTCACTCAGTCTGCAGCCGTCTGTGTGCCTGAGTTCAGTTTGAAGCCAATAGATGTGGCCAGCTGTTGCCTCTACAAGTTGGCTCCCTTCCAGTTCCTCTCTCTCACAAGATGACTGAGCCTTTAGCATTCACCACAAGCTGGTACAGTTCTTCACCTCCACTACTTGCCTCTACTGCTGTGTCTGTCCATAAAGGTCTCTATGGTCACCAGCAGTCACTGTGTGTCTGCAGATCTGAATTGTTGCCTCACCCAGTGATTCCTGCCTTAGGGAGACGACACTGCCAGCCACTTGCCTCATTTTCATCAAAGTTTCTTTCTTTAATCTCTCCATGATCCTCAGTCTTCACTTGGGTTGGGTCCAGTGAATTGGAGGAATACTTTATATTCATATTCTAGTGTCCAAATGGTGACTCTCAGAGAAGCTTTTTCTCGGCCTTTTAGCACTCACCATCTTGGTCCTCTCAAGCTTTTCAAACAATTTTTTAAAAAGACTACAGCTTGAATGTACACCCCCCCCACACTCACACACATATTCCCCAGATTTGTTTGTATTCCTGTATAGACAGACAAACAGATTAGGAGAGTATTGTCCTTGGGAAGGTAGTTTGTGACTCACAGGTAAGATGAGGGGTCCGTAGAGAGTCATGTAAAGAGGAATCAGGATTGTTTGGGGGCAAGAGTGATTGGAAAACAAGTAGAACCTTTGCTATGGTTTCCATGGGGAGCACTGGTCCACGCATGGTGAGCAGCTAAGCAGGAATCGGATTGCCTAGTCTGAATATTTTTGGTAGACTCTGAATATAGGAATAGTTTCTCAGTGTCCAGTTCCTGGATCTGGGATAATTCAGGACAAGAGAACACTGTCCTCATCTACAGGGATCTGATAGAAATAAGCAGATGGAGGTATGGGTTCAGGATTCACTTGCCTTTCAAAAGTACCTTCACAGGCAACTTATTTGTTTTCTCTAGGGATTAACTAAGGGAGTATTCTCTCAAAGTTGCAAGGCTTCAAGATAGGCAAAGAAGTATAAAATATAGAAAAAATTTAAAATGTTGCATCTGGTAGGGGTTCACTACTAGACCTCCACCTCTCTTTGGATAATTTGCCCTCACTCTAGTGAAGAATAAAGAAGTGGTGCTCTTAACAGAAAAGTAGGGGAGTTAAGACTGGTATGGTTGGAAGTGAAAGTTTAAGCAGAGCAAATGCAGAGGAAACAAGAGAGCTGTCTTAGCTATAAAGTAGTGCTAGAAAACAGGGGCATCCTGCTTGGGTTGGGTCAAGTGAATTGGAGGAATGCTTTATATTCATAGGGGTAAACTGCCTTCTTCACTGGTGTGGGCTGGGCCAGACAGGGTTTTAGCCTTTGTTTCTGCAAAGGGGACAAGGTCAGAACACAGTAAATGGGAGTAACATTTGCATATAGATAAAGCAGGGTGCATTTTTTCAAGTATGAGTTACACAGATAAGCATGTGATGATTTTATTGTTGGTCATCCATGTTTTGTCCTATTTTTTACATTTTCTCTGCCTCTACAAATACAATGTTCAAGTTCTTTACAAAGCACAAAATTGGTGAGACATTATTCACAATTTTCTTTAGCGTGTTAAAGAAGAAAATTATTCATAACACTTGTTAAAGTTGGTGAGGCTAACTGTATTCATGATAGGCCATGGAGACAGATACAGAGTCAATGTAATGGGGTCTTGGGGCAGAGTTTGGATTCAGTCCTTACAAAAGTGGTTGGGGACTTATAACCAAGGCATAGTACTGAGCAATCAGTGAATAAAAACTTGCTAACAGGAAACATTAAGGATAAGGACTTTTGTGCTAAAAAGTCTTGATAAGAAAACTGCTAACAGCAGGGCAGTATGCTAAGATAGAAATTGGTCAGATATCAAGGATGGTGAGCATATGATAAATTGCTGCATCAGCAATCTTGCACAAACTGGATTCTTCGAGCACTGAAAGGGAAGCCCAATTTTAGGCTTTTTCAAGCAGAAGACTCAGGGGATTAAGACTAAAATTTTGGTCAAAGAAGAGAACCTTTATGATCTCTGTCAAATACCTGAGGATATGATCAATGAGTCATCCCAAGAAATTTCCAGAAAGGGTGAGCATCTGTAACCTCACATTCTAGAAGTGTTTTGTCGGGAGGAGGTACACATTTATGACACCTGAGTATCACTTTGTTCTCAGTATAACCCATTTGACATACATAAGTTCAGGAGACCTATTGATACAAGTGCCTAAGAACTCTTATTTAATAATCAGATATTTCTCTCTAGATACAGGCTTATGGAAAATGGAAAACTACTTGCTGACAGTAATTTTAACTTTTTGTATATCATTAACTGGTTGTGTCTAAAACAGCTCTTTTTCATGATGCTTAATCTTAACTTTTCACTCTCCTCTCCTAAAGCCTTGTTTTCTCCAGATTTATACAATTTCTATTGATTTTCTATGTAGAGGAGAATTAAAACATTGTAATTTAAGCACTGATCATGCAACTGCTCTTAGGAGTGACTGCATTTCATTGAGACACATGTTTATTTTTTAGATAAGGGTGTTTGTACAAATTTAACAGGCTTGACGATAGCTGAGATTCAAAAAATGCTCAAGAGTGAAAATATGTTGGGATTTAGGGATTTGGGATTGATAAGTGAGGAGTGAGGAGCAGAGAAAGTTCTAGGAACTCATTAGGAATCTGGTCCATAGGAAAGAAGCTGAACAGTAATCAGTGAAACAAAACATTTCTGCTCTGAGATCAAAATGGCTCCCTCTGCACCCCTGAGTAGTAAGTGAGCATCTAACTGGCACTGAGTGGCAATATACAGTGCTCAAGGCAAAGAGGTTATGTCCAGTGTCTGAATGAGTGAAAACTAACAGGAGAAAGAGGTCCTGCGCATACAGCCAAAGTGACAGAGCAGAGCCTGATATGATCTACAATATTTGTGTGCCCTCAAACTCCACTTTTACTCCCTCCCTCCAGATATACTTGGACAATAAATTACCCTCTTAGAGGTTCCAGCTTTACTAAATGGATTACAGACTGTCCATTTAAATTTGGAGTTCACATAAACAAGGTGTGACACATTTGTTTCTTATTCTCATTTAAAAGCTATATCATTATATCTTCCTTTTGCTGACTACATAGAAAATAACTGGCAACTAGAGATTGAGCAGATGTGTCAGAACACAGGTAAGCTGATTATACTGTGGGCCTTGGGCCCTAAGGAAATATTGAGAGAGATGTTCTACGCTAATGAAACTTTAAAGTGATCCTTGCCCCCTTTTGAAAACTATTTCAAGGTGTTAGTTGAAATATGCCATGCTAGGAATATAGCTGTTTCTTGGTGTCCAGGAGAGGAAGAGTTTAAGGTTCTTCACAGTTAACCAATATCTGTGAATTCTCACATCTCTTATAAAAATGACATAGTATTTTCATATATCCTATGAACCTATTATTTTGTTTTTATGACTTATAATACCTAATGCAATGTAAATGCCATGTAAGAAATTATTATATTGTATTGTCCTATTCCCTAAACAATATAGTAAAACAACTGTTACAATAAGAAGACTGTACATATTCAATAGAGACAAAATCCTTTTTTCAAATATCCCATTTCATTTTTGTTGCATCTACAGATACAGAACTGATGACTATAGGAAGCAGACTTTTTTCTATGAAAGCATATAGGGCCAGGGAAATAGCTCAGTAGAATAAGCACTTCCCTGGCAAGTATAAGGGCCTGAGTTCAATCCCTGGTTCCACCAAAAAAAAAAAGCGTATGTACTTGAGTTGGAAAGACTAAATGGTAATCAGGAAGACTTCATACACAGTAACTACTGTGAGAAAATTAGTTCAAAAATTTAAGGCCTATTTTCCTAAAGTAAAAGGTATGATTTTTTCTTTGACACAAAATAATTACATGGAATAAACTCAGCCTGTCCTCCCAACAATACAACCTATAGCATGTTGCAGACATGTGGGAAACAATGAAGTCACGATTGATAGTTCCTGGGTAGAGTTGGATGTTAGATCTTCCAAATAAAGTTGCTGAGAATTTATGGAAGAAGAACTGAACTGCAGGAGTCAAACTGGGGTCTGTTATGAATTCCAAGGCTGAGGGGCCCAGGAAGGGCTTCTTTCAGGGGCTATGTAGAGAATCAGAGCTCCTCTTATAGAACACAGATGCTCCATTGGAAGGAAGCAGTTTTGATCAAAAGTTGGGCAGCCTCCAGGGTCATGAACTTGGAACCTAAAATATCTGTGACTAGACCAGCCAGGGAGGATTTCCTGCCGACCCTAGAAATTCAAGGGATTCTGGGTGGGCACGCTGTGCTTGCCTCCTCCTCCTTCCCTTCCTCTTCCCCCTCTCCCTCTTCTTCCTCCCCCCATTCTCCTCCCCCCATCCTCCTCTCCTCCTCCTCCTTCTCCTTCCACTCCAAATGTCTAGCAGAGCTTCAAGGCTTTCAAACAGGTAGCATAGGACTTGTGGTTTTGTTGTTGATAATTAAGGACTGAGGTCAACACAACACCCTGAATAGCAGGAATGGCCAAACTAACCCGCGTAGTAATGAATTTTGAACAAAGTAAATACATATGAACTCTGTTAGATAATGACAACAGTGAAGAGGGATTTAGAAAGTAAGAGCAGCTGTGTTATTGTTAAAGGAAATAGACAGCTGGAGTCCACAGGATCCCAGCCTGGTCAGTGTCCCAGCAGACTAAATTTTAAAGCTGATTGTTAAGTGGTAGGAAATACAAAAACCACGAGCTAACTCTACTATGAGAAGGCAGTCACTTGTTTGGACACAATGAGAAGGTGAAATTCCTAATTTGGGGATTATTTTCAAGAAAAAGTATCCATTTAGAGAATTTTTTAAAAACAAGTTTTAATCATACAGATATAGCAATATAAAGTAAAATCTTTGTGGCAAAGATTTTATTTAACATACTAGTTGCAGGAACCAGTACAATGTGACAACTAGTTCAAAGGAAAATTTACAGAAATATAGACATTATTACCTTTGTATATGTGAATAAATCCTGAGAATGAATTCACAAAGAGATGGAACATGGCTTTTTACACAGGAGTGAGAGTGGAGGGTGGGAGAGGAAAATCAATTATATTCCCACCTTAAAGAAATAATTTGCATTTCTATGGACAAGAGTAATTTGCAATGCTATTAGTTATCTACAAATTACAGAGTAATGAATAGCTCAAAGACAATGAAAAGTGAAAACCCTAGCGATTCAGAAAATTTGGAAATACACCACACCTAATTTTCCATCAAAGATAGCCTATAATCCTGTAAATCTATTTAAAAACATTTCACAATTTATCCAAGCATATATTGATACTTGAAAATAGACAAAAAATATTTCTGCAAGTCTTTGCAATGTCAGACTATAACAGTAGTACTCAATGTTGGTTTCTACACTAGCAGCAGAAGCATCATCCTGGAGCTTTTTAGCAATATCAGTTCTTGGATATCACCTTTGACCACTCAGTAGGAAACTAGGCATATGGTATAGCAATTAGTCACAACAATTGTCAATAATTGCCTGATTCTGATGATTACTTACTTTGTGAAGCACTGGTAAGTGATCTAACTTGTCTGAGTTACTACTGATAAGGATCCAGACAGAGTAGAGTTAGATGACATCTGGTAGGTAAAAAAGTTACAAATGATTTTGATTTAGTAGAGTTAAAAATGGCTTCTGTCCTATAGACAAAGCAAGAAGAAGGACATTAGAATTATGACTGGTGGCAAATCTGAACTTAGGGCTCATGTTGGAAATGCAATAGCCAGGTTTAAAAGATAAACAGCAACTTAAGACTCTACCATGATAATACCACCTGTTCTAGGCTGAGAAGATAGCTCTATAGTCTAAGTGCCTCCCTGGCAAGTGCAAAAACCTGAGTTTGATCCCTGGTACTGCATGCCATGCTGGGCCTGGAACCCTAGGAGTACTGTGCTGGCCACCGAAACTGGGTATGGTGGCGTACTCCTGTAATCTCAACACTGGGGCAGCTGAGACAGGGGGATCACTATGAGTCCTAGCTGTGTAGAAAGACCCTGTACCAAATAAATAAAGAAATAAAAGATTTTTTTTAAAAACACGTAAATTAAAAAAAAAAATTCCACCTGTCTTAGTGGGTCCAGATAGGCATCAGATGGAAGATCAGAACATCCAGGCCCATACTCTCCTCCCTTCCCAAGAACACCTCTGTCCTTTCCTTGTACCTAATACTTGATCAATATTAGCTGAGCAGTTATGCTTATAATCCTATAGGTTGATTATAACTCATGTTGTACCCACATTGTGATGTTGCTGTGTAAGTTACCCTTGACAAACGTTCTTGGTGGTCACGTATGCAGGTGGCCACTCATTCTTTTAGACTTCCATAAGATACTTTTCTTCCTCTATTTCTGTGAGAATTCCAATTGCCACCTTTTGTTCATGATTTCATTCTCCATGTTGTGAGACCAAGCAGTTGGGAGTTGCATTTTTCCTGTATCATTAGTTAGCAGTGCTATGCCTGCATTTCCTTTGTTGATGGCATACTGTGGTTTTCCCTGCCTTTGGACATATTTTGTCATCCTACTGGTTTCCTTAATAAAGCAAACACATTTTTGAAAAGTGGTTACTAAACAATTGAGAATCATAACTTTAACTTTATAAAATTGCAACTAGGAGATGCTTTTGAAGTAGAAGAGAAGAAATAAACATAGGTGGAAAGGAGACAAGGAAATGCAATGCTTCATCTCTTATTACCATCAAAGCCTGAATCATCCCCTCCCTGCTCAGCTCTTCACCTGGCCATGTTGCCCACTTATGGAGTGTCTTTATGGCAAGGCTTATAGCCCCAGACTTACCTAGTCTATTTCATCCCACCTCAAGGCTGAAGACACAAAGATACAAGTAGTTGAGATAACTTGGGAGGTTTGATAGGACATCTGGTTGTCAACTTTCACAATGTCACCTGGAGTGACACTTAGAAGTCCCAAACCTACAATCACTGCAGATTTTAGAAAAAGCAGAGCCTGAGGACTACCCACAATGAGCTCATCTACCTCCAAGGAGTAATTACCCCATTATGGGAATCAAGACAGCACCCCTTCCCAAACAACAACAGTCATCCCACTGAAATCAAATTAGCCATTAAGTCAAAAGGATTCCTCTGGTGCTACAAAACCAGGACTGAGATAATGATGGCTTGCACCCTGGAACATCTCAGCTAGTGCTTAGAAGCTGGCCTTGTGCTTGGCCATACCAATATTGCAAACCAGCCTGAACCCCTGCACAGAGTGTGCTACCTCCAGTTTTTCAGGCTGGAGTCCTTTTCTTATTTCCTTTTTCTTCTCATTTTGTCTAATAAAACTATTTATGCCTCATACTAATGCACCCTCCTCAGTAGACAAAGTGGAGGTCCCCTTCACCTCTTGGGAATACTACCTCAGACACCATCTAGTGACACTGTGACCTCCTGAAGAGAATACATTGCAAAGAAGGCAGTACAGGGATCAATCAAGAAATGACTGGATAGGTTTAGAAATCCTTTCAGGACACTAGTGCACCATAAATCAGGTCTTACTTTTAGCTTTTTAGTGGGGGTTATAGGAAAATTGTCAAGGTGACTTCTGCTTGGCTTTTGTAGTCTACTCATTTCTTTCTTCCGTTTGCCACCTCACACTCCTTTCCCCTTTACTATGCTACCACATGCACTAAACTGCCTCTCTGAAGGTCTGTGCCTACTCATACCTGTTGGGTGAGAACAACTATCATTAAAATATACCAGGGACTAGAGAGAAATAGTGATCTAAATGTTTATGATCAAAGTAGATCTTATTATGTTCTTTTTGAAATTCTACTTGCAGCTTCATACCAATATTGCAAGGATGCTCACTAGTTTTCATCTACTTTTGTAGGTGACTTGGTAGACAAAAGTTGAAGATGGAAAATGGGTGCTAAGGACATGTCCTTTGTCAACTTTCATAAAACCCTTAAGGAAGCGCATGCTGTATTTGAGATAGCTTTTCAAGCCAGTAAAATCTACCAAGGAGCTTGAGGAAATCTGCTGTTGTGCCCTACTAAATTACAAAATGTTCTTTTTGTTCAGATAAAATTGATCATTAAGGGAGTTCAACAATTCATATACATATTTAAAGAGTAAAGCATAAGAACTATTATAAAAAGTCTTAAAAGGTGACACTGGGTTGCAAAATCATATTATTAACTAGAAATGTTTCCTAAAACATGTGCTTTCCAAGTCCTATTGTAACAGGAAAATGACCTGAGGAACCCAAGTACAGACAGGAGTATATACACAACACCTTTGGTGGAGACTTATATTTATCTCATGCTTTTTCTCTGTTTACTCTCTACCCTGGTTATTTGATTTCTTCACATTTAGGTACATTTAACACAATGTCACCTGTATAGTTTTTTTTGGGGGGGGCTGCACAAAGATGTTTAACACAATTAAATTTTGAGTGCTCCTAAGTTCATATTTGACTGTTTTATCTGACCTGGGTGTTGGTCTTTCTCTTCTAAACTCTGTTGATCTCCTCTTTGCTTTGAGGTCCTCCAAATTATAGGTTCCTAGTATACTCAATGTAAGAAAATTGCCCATTAAGCAATCATAAAGACATTAAACTCTTATAAGAAGAGAAGGCATGACAAAGACCTTATGACAACATAGACTGGAAATAGGCTGAGAGTTCAAACAGTCCTCTGCAAACTTGAACCTTCCCAGAAGCATGGGATTATCTCATGTAATGATCCCTCCATATATAACCCAGGGCTCTGGCAGATTAACTTGATTTACTTTTTGCAAAATCTGCCTTGGTGGTAATAACACAGGCAGAATGACTCGATGCAGAGAATCCTTTTATCTGCGGAACCATCTCATAATATAAACCAGAGCAAGTAGTTGCTCTGCTTCCCTTAGTCTCTGTAAGACCATAGCATGCTCGATGCAAACAAGGAAAAGGCCCCCTTTTGCATAACTTACTACAGTAAAGAACTTCAAAGACATTTGTGGTATTCCATTCACAAGTATTTCTAATTTGAGGCAGATGCACATATGCAAAATGACTGAGCTAGCTCTAACTGGTATCCGGTATTTACATTGTGAAACTTTTGTGCCCCAGTACTGCTTTTTTCCTTACCCCAGTTTAATTTGTTAAGAGAAGGCATCCTGAGGGTAGGGGGAAAGGGGTGGGTACCAGGTCTCTGCTGCCAGGCTGGATGTGTGTGGCCTTGGGGAAAGTCTGTTTTGAATGAGAATACTGACAGTGGATTTTCATCACCAAAAGAATGCTCAAGGGAAAGTATCTGCATATAAATTCCTTTTCCTGGAAATCAGCAGGCAAAAGAATTTTCAGAGAGGCCCTGTAGGATGCCTTTTGTCTCTCAGATGCATTAATAGTAGCTGCATCTCTGTGAACTGCACACAAAACTCAGTACTTCTTGCCAGCACCCTCAAATTACAAAGTGTGCTGTTTTCTGTTTTGCTTCTTAAATCTCTTCCTTCTTTATCAGTGTGTACGAGACAAAAGGCAGATGGGAGAGATAAAACATCTGCAACTGAAAGCCTCATTTCTTATCCTTGACATTCAATTTTAATGGATGTTTTTCTTTATGTTTTCATTTTATTTAACTCAATTCTATCAATTTACTTTGTTGGTGTTCAGAAAACGATACTGAAAGTACAGCTCTTTGGCATGCCAGCACTTGAAAATGAATGAGCTTGCATGGAACTGAAGGAAAGTCTCCTTCCCACTTTTGCCTACTCTTCTTTCTCTGGCTTTCTTTACCCTAAGAAAGACAACAAAAAAATGTCATTTCTCTTCCCTAAGTGGGTCATAAAATTAGAACCTCTCTGAAATTAGCTATGGACTAAATACATCCAGACATAAATTCCTTAAGTAATAAAGTAGTCAAGTTGCCTTTCAGGATGAGAATCCAGAATCCAATGGAAGTTTGAGTCAAGCTGTTTAAGAATAGACTGGCAAATAGGTGCGGTGGCTCATGCCTCTACTCTAAGTACTGAACAAAAAAGGACAGGGTCACAAGAAATCAGCTTGTCCAGTTGAGGACATCTTGAGGTCACAAGCTCAAAATCTCTCAAGAGGAACATCATAATTCCCCATGAAAAGAAGTGTTGTACCATGTACCATGATCATTTATACCTGTAACACACACATGCGCACACACACACACACACACACACACACATCCCTTGAGCTCCTGTTTCTCCCCTGATCAACTAGCAACCTCACCCCTTCTCTTCCTATAAATTGGTATCTGGTCAACTGATGGGGAGGCATATTTTACTTTTTTACCAGCTCTGGTATCTTAGCCAGTTGACTGTGAAAAACAAACAAAACAAAACAGAAACCATTTTCTTTTTGCAAAAAATCTAGGACCACAGTACTGGCTTCTATGTATGTTCACCTTGCATAATATCACCTCTCCACCTAAACCAGCTCAAGAATCTAGACCATAACTCCAAACCTCCCAATCTTTCAGTCCAGGCAATTTAGAGATTTAATAAGAACTTGTGTATAAATAAACAAACTAATAGTAAATGGGCTGGTGATATAACTTATTATGAAGGCCCTGAAAATACTCAGGTCTACTTCATCTGATAATAGATCATAAAAGCCTCATTCCAGAGGGCCATGCACTATACCTGAAAGGAAGGAAGGCTATGCACATAGGCTATGCTCACAAGATTTTTGCAAAAAGAAAATGGTTTTTGTTTTGCTTTGTTTGTTTTTCACAGTCAACTGGCTAAGATACCAGAGCTGGTAAAAAACCAAAATATGCCTCCCCATCAGTTGATCAGATACTAATTTATAGGAAGAGAAGGGGTGAGGTTGCTAGTTGATCAGGGGAGGCTATGCTCACAAGAACCTGAGCAGCCAGCACTTCCAGGGTTCCCCACTCTCCTGCAACTTTAGAACATAACCTTTTGCTCAGCCACATTTCTACATGGCTATTCATTCCTTCCTTAAACTTAAGGGTGCAAAAGGATAGCTTTCCCATATGTCTTTGGGTCTTCAGTTCATCTCTGGTTAAATGAACTTGCTATTTGTTTCACTTGTTAATCTGGCCTTTGTTAGAAGAACATTGGTTGTGAGCTGTATGGATGAGGAAGTGTTGCCACTCCATGTACAGTTCCTTTGCTTGATTCAGATGGGAATCACAATTTACATAAAGGATAGCTCTGTTAGTGGTCCTGATGCCTGGTGCCAGCTTGTGCTGCTCATATTGGTTGGCTGGTCTTTAGAGTTCTTTTAGTAGTAATAGGCCCCAATGTCTATTGCTATCTTTTTTTGAACCCACTGCTCTATTCACTCTATCTACAATAAGAATGCTGTGTAGATTTATAGGACTTTTAGAGCTAACACTACCTAAGAAATAGTTCAAGGATAGGTTTATTCGACCACCAAATGAATTGTTATTTTAACAGAATTTGTAGTGAAACACAGAATCTGTAGCAGTCCTCTAGAAGGAATTGAGTGATCAAAGCTAGGCTTCAAACAGCTGCTAGTTTGTGACTGGTTCAAGTACAACCTTGTGATCGGTGCAAGGCTCCAGGATACTCAGTGGCAGTGATATGGGGTAAGGCTGGGGCTGAAACTAGGAAATATTTTGGAAGACTAGCTTGAGGTTGGTCTTAACCACACCAGGATACACCATACCTTCTTCAGAAAGGCAATAGTAATATTTGAAATGGCAGGAGCATGGGAGGGACCTTCTAGTCAAACTGCACTCAAGTTGGAGTGGAATGCAAAAGAGTACGCACTAGATAAGTCAGGGAGAACAGGGAAGCAAGTTGTCCCAGTCTACTGGGGGTGGAGGAGGTGGAGCAAGGGGAAGCCACAGAGACTGTATGGCAGCCACAGCCCAAGCCATGGCCTCCTCCAGCCAAGGAGTGGGGATGGAAGAGTTAGGTGCTTCATTGTATGAGAAAGATTACAACTTTCCACCCCTATAGTTCTTTAGAATTAATTCACCTCTTCCCTTCTGATCTCATCACCTGGCCACTACCTTACTCCAGCTCCTACTTCTTATGCCTAGAACGTCACTTAATTGCCTTCTGGTCACTGCTCTCTCCTCATTGTAGGACTGATTTTAGGTCTTAAACACTTCAACCATTCAAATCACTTTCCTGCTCATTCTGGCACTCAAATCACCTTCGATTAAGAAACATTTGAGTCTTTCCTGAATACAAATGAATCGTTGTAAGCAGTTTTTCCAGTTCTATCTACTCCATTTTTCAACCATTATGTTGGATGAGTCTATCCTAAAAACCCACTCAATTTTGGGGCCACCACACCTTCTCGCTCTTGTTCCCCCTTAGAATGCTTGTTCCTCTCCTTGTTATTTGTTAACCTCCCACCAGCTTAGAGATTGTGATCCAATGTCACTTCTTCTGTGAGGTCTTTCATGACCCTTCTCTGGTCTTTCCTGTTTTCCAGGAAATTATGGTTACGGTGAAGACACAAAAGTTTGGAAAGGGGAAGCTAAAAACAGGAATATATTATTTTTATTTCTTTGTATGTTGTAGTGAGAGAACATCATTGATAATTAACATACATGATGGTTAGTTCTTCCAAATAAATAATGAGATAGCTGAATATCTGATGATTGGTCCCATCAGTCACAAAACAAAGTATAAAATCTAGGAGTAGTCCCTGGGTTGGCATCAAGGGAATCCATTCATTTACACCTGTGGTAGAAGAAAAAATTTCTTTCTACCATTTGTAGTTTTATTTGGTATGAAGTTCTGTAACAAAAGGCTGATTAAGAAGAGAAAGCAAATACAAGTTTAAATAACATGTACACTTCCCGTACACCTACGTGACACAAGGGAAAGTATAGCTCAAAAAGATGGCTGTTAATTTGTCATTAAATTATATCTTTCACAAAGAACAGTAAATTTTTAGAGACATATCAAGATCAAGAGAAAATATTTGTTGAAGTTCTATGAGTAGCAAATTGTATGAATGTGGATAAATAGTAGATAAATGTGAACAAATAAAATTTATCCTATAGTTGTTTAGTATAGGCCTGCCCCAGGCTGATTACAATTGAAAGTTATTATCAGTGATTCATCCATGTCCTTCCTGGAAGAGAGAAAAGGAGCTAAGGAGGTTATAAGCTAAAACAACTTTGAATAGCTTAATATTTCATATTTAGGATTCAATTACATCTAGACTATATAAGTATAATCTTCTTTCATCTTTTTTTTTTTTTTTTTTTTAGTTAAATCATGATTTTATTGCTCGAGTACATAAATTTATGCCACCAGGGCAGAG
>NDGM011098019.1:0-10023 GCA_002564305.1 Octomys mimax | reverse complement strand
ACAGGAGAATCACTACAAGTCCGATCTATGTAGTGAGACCCTGTAGACCCTGTCCTAAATACAAAAAATATATATAAATAAATAAATATACAGTAACTGAATTCTTTTCCCTACTTCCATATCATCCTCTGGTTGAATTTTTTTTTGTTTTTTTTTTTTTTGTTTTTTGAGGAAGACTCTCACTGTGTCGCCCAGGCTGACATCAAGCTCATGGTGATCCTCCTGCCTCAGCCTCCCTACTGGTGGGATTGCAGTCGTGTGCAACTACACCCAGCTACCAAATTTCTGGTTGTAATGTTGAGCTGGAGCACACCATCGGCTGTAGAGGTTGCTGGCCCGGGTCCAACTTGGGGTGCAGAACTGCCTCCTTGGTGTACCCCATGTGGTTTTGACTCCACCCCACTCATGCCCAATAACTGCTTTGATGATGCATCAGCCTACGCCATTGGTAACAGCAGGATGTCTACCTGGTCTAGACTGAGCCTGTCCTTCTCAAAGCTTTTCCCCACTTTCGGCTCATCTCCAGGCACCGTGGGCTCAGACCTTGACCTCCTCACCCCTTGTCTTTGGTTTGCTGACTCTCCCATAGTGCTCTGCTTCTGCTTGGCTGTGATTGGCAGACAGCCAGAGCCAAGGGCGGAAGTCTAGTCTGGGGCAGTTTCCCTCCGAAGTCTGTGGGCTGACCCAGCGTCTTGCTGTTCAGCGTGGGACTTCCTCATTCTTGGAAGGGTGGATGAATATTTCCCAGCCTCAGGAGAGGACTTTTCTTTGGAAAGGATCTGGCATATTTTAGTTTTCTATAGTCCTACAATTTTCTTTTTTTATGTGTTTGGTACAGAGTCTCACTATGCAGCTCGGACTCAAAGTGATCAGCCTCTGTATCGCTGGGATTACAGGCGTGTGCCACCACACCCAGAATAGGTTTCTGGCTCAGTTTGCCCTGGGGGCAGGGCCAGCGCGTCATGTAGGACTGGGGATCAAACCCAGGTCCCTGCGCTTGCCTAAGCAGGAGCTTAGGCTGTTGAGCTATCTCGCTGGAGCCCTCAAGTTTTCTTAACAGCAGAATTAGAAAATCATATGTAGAGCTCCATAGCAAGGTCCATGGAGCCTCTGTGTACACACAGTCCCTTCGTTTTGAAATGCAGTTGATCATTTGGTTGAGCAAGATGGTACAAAAATTATTCATGGTAAGGTCACCATCTGTTACATTCTTTCATAAGAATAATGTTATAATATATGTCAGAATTACTGAAAAACTCTTAGAGAGCCGGGAGTGGTGGTGTATGTCTATAATCCCAGTACGTGGGAGGCTGAGGCAGGAGGATTGCTGTAAGTTCTAGGCTAGCCTGAGCTACATAAAGAGAATCTGTCTCAAAATAAAAACAAGGAAGAAAAAAAAAACTTTTACAATTGTTCATTCCATTTCTAGGAATTTATCCTAAAGACATCAACAGGTGTATACCAACATATTTGTGCAAGAGTACCATGAAGAATTCTATATTGAGAAAATTTGGAGACAATCTAGTGGTCCAAAAACAAGCCTACATAAGACATGGTACGCCAATATATGTGATGAAAGATTATACAACCATTAAATTATGTTTTTGAATAATACTTTTCAAATTAGAGCAATTCCAAAAATTTGGAGAAATCTTTTAAATGTACATCAGTGAAGAATGGGGTAGAATACTTTAGGTAATATTATCCTAATTCTGTGAAAAGAAGGCAAAACATTTGCATGTACACATACTTAAGACAAACAAGAAAAAGGCAAATATTTATCTCTGGGTTGTATCAACGATGGAAACAGTACGTGATTTTATATTTTTCAAGTACTCCGTGATGAATGTGTTACTTCTTACTCAGAAAAACAGTTGTTATTGGTTGAAATAATTCCCACACTGAGAAAAGTCAAACAAAAACACTAATAGCTCTTGCCTATATTTTTGTTTTATATCTTTTTTTTTTTTTTCAGAACCGGGGATTGAACTCAGGCCCTTGTGCTTGCCAGGGAAGCGCTTATTCCACTGAGCCATCTCCCCAGCCCCTGTTTTGTATCGTTTTCTGACCCAGGGTCTCTCTACGCAGTCCAGGCTGGACTTGAACCACTGTGTAGACCAGGCTGGACTCAAATTTGCAGTGATCCTTCTGCTGCAGCTCCCAGAGTGCTGGGGTTACAGGTGTGTGCCACCGCGCCCAGCTTTGCCTAGTCTTTTTTCTTTTTACTGTTCACCTTATCCTTCTCACTGATACAGGAAAAAGTGGAACTGATATTTATGGTGCTAAGAATTGAACTGATTTTTTGTAACCATGTGAAAACCACATATCTTTCCCACTTCAAAGATAGGGAATGAAAACACACACACACACACACACACACACACACACACAATGATGAGAAGAGCAAGATGTGAGTTTAGGGCAGTGATGGTGAACCTTTCAGAGCTTCCCATGTTAGTAAACAGCTGGCTGTGGCACGCGGGTCATGGGCTCACCACTACTGATTTACAGCGTGGGCTCCTAACGCATGCGCAGTGCACTCCTGTGCTGTTCCCAATGGTGATTTAGGTTTGGTTTGGTTTGGGACANATCTTCCTGTGTTGCTTCAGCTGCTTTTGGCCTCCCAGGCTGCAGCTGTCTTCCCGCCTCCATCTCCCAAGTAGCTGTGATTACTGCCCAGTGACACCCAGTGGTATTTTAAAGTTGTGCTGGCAAGCACAAGGGCCTGAGTTCAATCCCCGGTTCCAGAAAGAGAGAAAGAGAGAAAGAGAGAAAGAGAGAGAGAGAGAAAGAAAAAAGAAAAAAAAATTAAAGTTGTGCCTTGGGCTTTCTCATTTATTCAGCACCAAGATTTCTCTTAGCTCCAGGGAAACCATGATTGATTAAGAGTCAGAGCCTGGGATTGTATAGCCCTTGCCTAGCAGGAACTGAAGCTCAGGGATCAAGTCCCAGCACCACAGAACCAACAAGCTTTCCTTCAGGATCAGATACCTGATTTCCTATAAAATTTCTAGTTTTCTTTAGCTAAGATTTGGCCCTAAGTAGTAGCAACTTTTTGAATAATAATTATACTAAAGGTATTGCCTTATTGGTCTGAATAAAATGGAGCAACTTTGATTTCCAAACATGCTGGGACTGGCCTTCTTTGCACCTGTTTCATTGTTTGGGTGCAGCAATCATTGTAAACAGGTGTCTGAAACGGAGCTCTTGGTCTCCTGTGGCTGAAGGAGCTCTCGTCTCCCCAGTGCCTCATAGACCATGCTTCTCACTGGGTCACTTGAAATCTGCCCGACACGTTGCAGGTGGAGTCTTTCTGGGCCTTGAACCGCCTCACCAGAGGGCACTGAAGCACATGTCCACAATCCCGGCTGCTCAGGAGGCTGAGGCAGAAGGATCATCTAACCCAGGAATTCAAGACCAGCTTGGGCTATATAATGAGACCAGTCTTGAAAAGGGGGTGGGAGGGAGCATATTACCCTTTCACTCCAGAGCCAATGTGGTTGAGCAATCAGCCTTTAATGATCCATCGCGTCTGGAACTGAGATACAACTTCTGTTTATGTCTCAAGTGTGATATCATTTGTGTAGGCAGATACCAACCTCTGTGTAACAGTGACTCCTGCATCTGCCTTTCTTTTATCCTATGACCAGGTGAGCAGGCACCCGAGTTGAAAAAACACCAACCACTCTCATTTACATTTTATGATAAGGCATGTTGTCTCGGTTATTTTTGTCTCCTGGCTGGAACAAAATACCTGGAATCCAGAGTTAAAGAAAGAAAGGTTTATTTAGCTCAGCTTATGAAGGTTTCTGTTCATACTCAGCTGACTCCAAGGCAGAGTGACTCATGGCAGAGGGCAGGGCTCACAGAGACGGAAAACAGCAAGAGCAAAAGGGGAAGGGCAGCGGTGGAGAGCAGGCCTCTCCCCCGCTTAAGGTGCATTCAGGCTCTCTGCCCCAGGAGGGGGGTAGCGCGCACACCCATAATCCCAGCAGCACTCCCACCTGTAATCCCAGCACTGAACCATGAATTAATCACAAACTCTAGAAGCCTGCCACCCCATGATTGCCTGAGGCTTTGGAGAGACAACTAGACACAAACCATAACACATGTGATAAGAAAAGGACCAATTCAGATTCCTGTCCATACATCCCCTCCTCTCTTAGAATCTAGAGGGCTTTGAAAGACAACACAAAAAGAAGAATTTGGAACAATTATAGAGGTAAATTTGTATCTAATTTTGAAAATCATAATTGGCATAAATGCTATGTATCATATAAGAACAGATGAAAGTAGAAGGAACAGAAAAGAATGTGGAAAATAAGTAGAAGTTAAGAGTCCCTTTCTGTGAAAAGCTATGATTTATGTAAGTGAACCAGATCAGGGATTATAAACAGCCACGATGAAAGGGACCAGGAGGGAATTATTCAGTTTAGCACTTCAAAAATCAGCTCTCTACACAAAAATCTGAAAATCTGACTTCTTGTGACCTGAGGTTTCCCAGTGCCAGATGCATCCTTGGGAGGTGACAACCTGCTGGGGCCAGGCAAGGCTGTCCCTGTAGATGGGGTGTGGACTGTCAACTGGACCCAATTTCCACTCCCGCCATCTCATTTGTCACCTAGGTGACTGGGCCCTGTATGAATCTGTCGCTCGCAATCCTGCTCCCTACAATGAAATTGGAGGGCAACAGTGCAAACTCAACAAAAGCCTGCTTATTCCATGACACCCATAAATTCTTGGTGGAAAGAGGTGCAGTATGAGTCAGTTCCATAAATTCTCTTGAGTTGTTTACGGGGCTGGCTGCTGATGAGCTCAGCGATTGAACAACAAAACCTAACCATGGTGGCCAACAGTGCCCATCGAAGGTGTGTGGCCCCCTGCGACGTCTGCCTTCCTCAGAAGCCTGGATGGAGGGGTCCATGAATAATTCACATCACAAGCAGACTGGTGCTCACGAGCCTCAAGGGGAATGAATTACCTCGTGCCATTTCCTGCTGAAATGTCAGTGCGTGTGTGCGCTGGCGCCTCCCACGAGCTTATGAATAGGTGCTTTCTCTGCAGCCTCTGCTCTGGGCAAGGCATTTTCAGGATCTTGGCTCTAGTCTCAAATGTCTGACTTGGTACTTATAACCTGGATATCATGAGATGATAAATAGAAATAACTCATGACTGAAACTGTGCCTCTCCTAAAGGGGAGACTGGATGGAAATAGAACAGAGGTTCTAAGCATCTGGACAAGGCTGGAGTGGGGCGGGGGCTGGTGCTGTGGGGCAGAGAGGGCTGGGGAGGAGTGAGAACTGGCAGCCCACCTCGAAGCTCAGATCCGTTTCTGCACAGCGGGCCTCCGAGACGGCCAGGCTGAGTTCTACAATAAGCCAATGCTGCAGTAATAGGATTCTTACAAATCTTTTGGTTTTCCACTGCAGGTAAAATTTAGGTTGACACTGTACAATAGTCTATTAAGTGTGCAGCAGTATTACATCTAGAAAGAAAACAATGTGGACATTTTAATTTAAAAATACTTTATAGGACTATGGGTACAATGTTTGTTTGGCATGCATAAGGCCCAACACCACAAAACAAAAATTATTTTATTGCTCAAAAATATGTTGATATCAGAGCTGCTGGAAGGTGCAGGTGCAGTTGCTTGTGGTAAGATTGCTGTAAAACTTATTTGCAAGAAATGGGGTGTCTGTGAGGTGCTACCCAAGGAAGCGTAGCTGCATCCTCACTAATATCACTTGACAGATTAAAATAGTTCTGTGATACTGCTGTCCAATAAAAGCATAATTCAAGCCATGATAGTTTTAACCATCCATAGTTTTGTGCCTGAAATCGCAGCACGAGGGAGGCTGAGGCAGGAGGACTGACATGAGTTTGAGGGCAGCCTGGACTACACAGTGAGTTCAGGGACAGCCTGATCTACATGGCCAGACCCTGTGTCAATAAATACATACCTACATACCTACATACATAAAATTTTGTAGCAGCCCTGGCCTGGGAGTGTAGCTCAGTGGTGGAATGTTTGCCTGTCACGCCCAAGGGCCTGGCTTCTATCCCAAGCACCACAAAAATAAATAAAATTAGTTTTCTAGTAGTAGCCATCTTTTTAAAAAGGCAAAAATAAAAAGGATGAAATTAAATTGACCGATACATTTTCTTTAACTCTGCCTATAGAAAATAAATATTTAAATATGTAGCTAATGTGAAATGCTATTCACAGATGCTGACTAGGTATGGTGGCAGGAGCCCATAAGCCCTGCCACTCTGGAGGCAGGGCAGGAGGAGCACAAGTTCAAGGGCAGCCTGAGTGTTTTAGCAAGGCCCCGTCTGGAAAACGAACAGGAGATATTTTATATTCTCATGAAATATTTTACTCTGTAAGGCAGGGAAGGAAAGAATAGGCTGATTACAGCTGGCAGTTTTAATCTTGCTGGGAAACATGGTACATACCACACTTTTTTCTTCACTCCTCCATCGATGGGCACTTAGACAACTTCCATATCTATTATGAATAATACTACAATAAGCACAGGGGTGCAAATACTTCTTTGACACACTGGTTGTGTTTCCAATGCTCAGAAATAGGATTGATGGATCATCCTGTAATTCCGTCTTTACTATTCGGAGACACTCCATCCTGTTTTCAGAACTAATTCACACTCCCACCAGAAGCGCAGCAGGGACGCACTAGTTTTCACCACTTCTTTATTCATTTTCTGAAGTAAAAATTTAGGGAACTACAATAGCATTTTAATAAATGTTAATATATGTTTTGGGAATTGAAAGAAGACAGCTGCATTTTCAGGAAATAGATTGAGAAACCCTCGTGCAGCAACGTGGTCCACCTGTGCACGCAGCCAGACAGGCCACGGAGAGTCCATCCCGCTTGTGCACTCAAGCACCAAAGCAAGGTGGACAAGACCCTAAAGGTGGACCGTTGGGGTCTGCCGTAGTACGTCTACTTTCTGGTCTACATATGGGAGGAATCAAATATTTCCTATAAAATATTCTAACTGTGTAGAGGAAACACATGACACAGAGTACAGGGCGCCGGCTGAGTCCCACCCTCTTGTCCAGACTTGATTCCTTAAACGGGTGTCTCCAAGTCTTGGAGCTTGTGGGGCTTCCTTCAGTACCTGTCACTAGTAACTCTCAATAAAGACATCGTCATTTCTCTTTTGAAAATTTGGAAATTTCTCTTTTTGCCCCCAATCCTCACTGTTTGGGATTTGATAATAGTGAGATAATCATATATGGTGAATGTTTATATTTTTAAAGTGTATCACAGCGGGTGAGATAGCTCAGTGGAATAAGCGCTTGCCTGGCAAGCACAAGTCCTGAGTTGGATCCCTGGTACCACAAAAAAAAAAAAAAAGTAAAATTTAGATAGCTTCCTGGGTACAACCCACTCAGGCCCCCCTCCTGTCCCTCTCTCAGACAGGAGCTTTCTTTCCCTCATATTCTGCTCATAAGAAATAAATAAATAAAATGTATCACAGAAAAGAGGCCTGGCCATTAAGCCCCCTCACTCCCCTTTGCTTTGGACACTTATCCCATGCTTCTTGCCGGTTTCTGAAGCCCTCTCTCGTGTCTCCATGAGGTTATGTTCAAAAGGACGCTGAGCACCGCTGCCGAGCTCCACGCAGCGCGAAGGGCAGGCCTGAAGAAAGACAGGGGTGTCCCCTCCACTCTGTTCACCGGACCCAGCCCTGGGCAACCTCTCACTCTTCCCCAAGGTCAAATGCCCATAAAAGGTAAATGTTTTTAATCAATCCACGATATTGCTGTAACCATAACAGCACAACTACAGACACGCGTGGAGGAAGAGGACTTCCCAAATGCTCCAGAAAGTGGCAAGAAACACGAGATAAGTGTGTTCAAGAAGAGCGAGAATAATTCAAGGAAGATTCATGGCAATGCATTTTTTGCTGTAATAGTTAAATTAAAAAAAAAAAATATTCACTATCTTTTCCAGTCGTACCACATATTCCAAAGTTGTATTTTGTGCTTCCAGCATACATTTGTACCTCTGTATTTTGTCTTAGGTGACACACATACACTTTGTTTGGGGTCTCCCAAGCTGACTGTCTTCAGAGAACACACCCCACACGTTGGCTGTGTGGTCCCTCCCCAGATTCCATCAGAGTGGGATATGCGTTTGTTGCTCCACAGTTTATAACTGGGCCTCACCCAGAACCCTTCAGTCCTCGGTGGGACACGTGTTTGATGCAGGCTCTGCTTCAGATTTTGTACTCTGAGGACACCTTGCTCCCCAGTCCTGTGCACTGAGCTGTACTTTATATCCTCCAGAGCGTGATGCATGTTGTGTGCCATTGCTATCTCCCTGAGTACATCTCCCAGTGTGCAGTGACTGAAGTTCCAGTGATTTCCAACCAGCTCTGGCCCCGGAGAAGGAGCCATATGGAAAAGCATCATCACGGGACTTGATACTTCAAAAATGAAATCCGGATTTCCCTACAGTGAATATGCTGCCTCCTGTGGTTTTGCCATCTGGTGTTCCACCGTCCTTGGCACTGCTGCCCTCCTACCCATCTTGTCCCCATGATAACTTTGGAGCAGGCTATTTGAAGCTCTGTCACCTGACCAGTCAACTGGTATAACCCTGGGCACTGGCCTGGAGCCAGCATTCACAGTGCCTCTGCCACACCTTGCTCCCAGGTCAGAACTGAGTGGCCCAAGGGTAGAGTCTCGTCCCACACTGGGCTGATCAGCCTGTTCCCCTGGAGATGAGTGATGGTGTGTTGCCTAATATGGGGGTGGTGGCAGGTCTAAGTGAGCGAGAAGAGCAAGGCTGCACTGAGGAGGGCAGAGCTGAGAGACAGATCCTGGGAGTGTTTGGAGCCAGTTGTTTGGGAAGTCTTCTTCCTCCCTTTCTTCTCATGGCTTCTCACCTAAACATTCTCCTTTTTCTTCAGAGTTTCCTTCTAGGGTTCTGTCTCTGGAACCAAAGTTGTCCTTATTATTACAGTGAGGTTAGATAATGTGCTGCCTGTGCAAAGTTATATACAGTGACTGCATCTTGTGCCCAGGTGTGTTCCTGTAGACCCTTGATTGATTCTAGAAGGGTATTGCTGTTTCCCAGCTAAGGTAGTGCTGCCAGGTATAATTATCATAAATGCAATGGGCCGGTGAGATAGCTCAGGGGACTAAGTGTCTGCTTAGGCAAGTGCAGGGATCAGAGTTTGATCCCCGGCACCACATGCTACAATGGCCCTGCCCCCCACCCCCAGGCATGCTGAACTGGCCACCGAGACCAGGTGTGTTGGCGCACGCTTATAACCCCAGTGCTGGGGAGGCAGAAAACAGGAGTATCACTATGAGTCTGAGCTGGGTAGTGAGACCCTGTACCAAATAAATAAACAGCAACAACAACAGAACGTAGTGTATGGTTGACTTGTTCTTTCAAGTATTGACTGTGTCAAAGATTGTAAGGGTGTTTTTCTTTCCTTCCTTCTTAAAGTATTTTAAATTTGATGGTGGGGAGAAGATTTTTGATGGTTATAAACATTTGCAAAACTTATTCTACATCATTCCTCTCAGAAGAGTCAAAATTCAGCTTTTCTGGATGTTGCTAGACAGTTTTCCAAAGCAGTTGCGTTAACTATCCTCCCATTGGCAGTACAGAGTTTCAGTTATTACGTATTTTTAGTATTTCTGCTAGTAAAAGCCTTTTTCACTATAGTCACTTTACGCTTAGTGGCTAGGCAGTGGCACCACATAGTTTCAGTTTGCATTTTCCTAATGCCAAGGAGGTAGAGCCATTTACAAATGACCATTTGGATATTGTATTTTACACAGTGCCTATTCAGGCCTTTTGCCTGTTTTCCTGTTGAGCTGATTCTCTCATACTTATCAACCAAGGTGCATTATATATTCTACATGTGGCTTTTGTTGGGCATAGGTATTGTAAATATCTTTCACCATGCATGACTTACTCTCTTGTTCTTTTACTATTATCTTTTGCAGAATAGAATTTCTTTTTTTTTTTTTTTTTTT
>NDGM011098008.1:0-10640 GCA_002564305.1 Octomys mimax | reverse complement strand
CCATTGCCATTTAAATATCGTAGGTGTGTGAATTCAGCAAAATAATCCAATATAGTCCAGTATAATTTAGGGTTTAATAGGCCATGTCAACAGCTTTCTAATGGAAGCTACTTTCAAGTTTGCCATGTTAAATGTAAAACAGGTCTAGTTATAATAAAAACAACAATTTCTTACATATATATAATTTATTTTCTAGTGTGCAAGACAGGTTCACATCCATTTCCATATTTGAACATGGCTGTAGTTCGGTTACAGATATCTGGCATTAAGATCATTGCATAGGGGCTGGGGAGACAGCTCAGCAGCCTAAGTGCCTGTCGGGCGAGTGCAAGGACCTGGGCCGGATCCTGGGTGCCGCATGCTGTGCCAGCTCCAGAACCCCGTGTGCACTGCGGGGCCACGGCCACTGGCCATGGTGGCATGTGCCTGTAACCCAGCACTGGGATGGCTGAGACAGGAGGATCACTATGAGTCTGACCTGCACAGCAAGACCCTGTGTCAAATAAATAAATTTTAAGAAAGATTATTTCATAGAAAGAAAGTTATTTTTTACACACTGCATCTCTTTCGCCTTACTGTAATATCACAGTGATAGAGTCATGCACAGCCTTCCCATGTCAGTTGCTTCAAGAAGGGAATATTCTGCGTGGGCTCCTCGTGCCCTTCCCCTGGGCTTGCATGAATTTACGTTAGTGGAAACGGAACGCGTGGCACTGCCTCACAGGTGGTAAGTTATAAGCTGCACCACGCCGTGCCACAGATCCTGGTCCGGAGCGGACAGTCTAGGCGTCTGGGCCTAGGGCGGGAGTCTGTGCCTCACCCGGGATACTGGCATGAGCGTGCGGGGTTTGAAACCAGGCTTCCGCAGGAAGCGGAGTGGGCCGAGTTGCTCCATGGCCAACAGTTGGTTGCTGCATGCTGCAGAGGCTCTGTCACGGCGCTCGGCCTGCCATCTGGAGACGACACTCTGGGGAAGTGGTAAGGACCAAGCGTGCGATGCGACCGCTGAGCTCCATGCCAAGGAGGCTGTCAGCAAACCTTTCTCAAAGAGGCTGTGAGGCTGGGGTGGTGGCAGTGCCACTCTGTGCCAAGTGAGACCCTTGCTGCATTTTGCAAACATCCTGTCGACGAGCTCTTTCAAACAGCCGCCTCCCTCGGGCTTTCTTAACATCCACTGCTTCTCCCCTATGCCAGCGTCCGCGAAGATAGTGTGCACCCGCATTCTTAGGACACGGGGGGTAAGAGCCAAAAGGTGGAGACAACCCAGCGTCCATCCACTGGTCATTAAATAAGTATGGAATATTCACATACGAAAATTGTGTTTGTCATAAAAAGCCCTGAAATTTTGACTCATGCTATTAAAAAAAGATGAATCTTGGGAACGGTTTGCCATGCAAAATGAACCAGATACAAGGGGGAAAGTAATAGATGGTTCTACCTAGAGTGGAGTCATGAGGTCCTGGCCCACAGCGGGCAAGAGGGCACTGTCACTCCTGCTGGGGACAGCACGAAGGTCGGTCAGGGCGGTGGCAACGGCCGCACAATGGCGCCGACACACTGGTGCCCGGAAGCACACTCTTGCTAAGAGCCCAAGTGGTGAATTCTGTGGTAGCATGTTCTACTACAGTAGAAATTTTAAAGTGAGCACGGCATAAAAGCAAACTGTTTAAAATTATACTCACGCTGAAAAATACAGTTTTATTCACGGAATATTTTCTGTCATGGATCAGGCTAATCATTTTATACAGCATAATTAATTTAATCCTTATGTTGATTAATTTAGCAAACCCAAGTTTACATAGCCAGGAAGTAGCAGAATGAAGATTAAAACCCAGGTATCCAGCTCCATATGCCTGCTCCCTGTGTTTAGCCGCCTCACCCCATGTTAGCAATCACGTGCCCAACCTCCAGGCCACACCTTGGGGAAATACTGACAACAGCCTTATTGATGCTTGGTGTTTATGAGCATTATTTTGGGTCTCTCAAAAAATATGACTTCCTATTATTTTAATTTAAAGACAAGAAATCCGAAGTACCAGGAAGCTGAATAATTTGTTCGAGTTCACCCACTCATGGCAAAGCCAAGATTGAAACCTACACAGCCTGGTTTAAATATAATTGCCCCCCTGAGCAGGCCACAAGTGTATACTTCCAAAATGAGCTTTTGGAATATATTTCTAAATGTCTGAATGAGGGCACTTTTCCACGTAGAATTCTCCCCAACATGCACTTGCCATCTGTCACCTATAAAGCTCAGGCAGCGCGGAGGAGCCTCACTTGCTCTAGGACTTAGAACACAGGAGACACTCAGTGTTAATCTGCCAAC
Organism: Octomys mimax; assembly: GCA_002564305.1. Classification (NCBI taxonomy): domain Eukaryota; kingdom Metazoa; phylum Chordata; class Mammalia; order Rodentia; family Octodontidae; genus Octomys; species Octomys mimax. The sequence continues at coordinate 8,314 of NDGM011098008.1, read as the reverse complement.
CTATGATCTGCCCGACGATGGCGCCTTCACACTCAGAATGAAGTGGAAGGACCAGGGACGCGGTTGAGGAGGCAGCCGCATGCAGGAGAGTCTTGCACCTGCCCCTTGCCCTCGAGAGAGCTCAGCTGCCCCAGCACAGATGCAGGGGTCTTGCCCCTGGAAGGCTGAAAGCTTGAGTCCTTGTGTGCATTTGGGCCACCCTGCTGAGCCGCCTCATTCTATGGCCAGCGGGGCCTGCCTTCTCCTCTCAGGCATCAGCCCTGGCTGAGTTTGAGCCCTGCCCCAGGCCTGCTCACTCACCGGCCTTGGTGTCCTGCCTCCTGTCTCCCTGTACTAGTTTCACACTCACCATTAAAAATTCCAGAAATGGGACTGAACTTGGAGCTAGAAGACCCAACCACTCAGGCCCCTTGGAGATCCTAAGAGATGTTTCGGAACGCAGACTCCACCAATGAATCCACTTGGCTCTGGTCTAGGAAGAAGCTTCTGAGAACTCTTCCATCCTAGGCGCTGTGAGGAGGGCCAGTATCCTGCTGTGAAACTGGCTTTTGTAGAAACAGGGATCTAGGATACCAAGAGCAGAATTTAGTGGCTGCAATGCAGCTTTTTAACAAAAGACAAAATGGCGCAGAGTCTGACTGCTGCCCCACTCTCAGGCTGTCCATGTACCAAGATCTAGACATGGAAAAGTTGTGATAATAATTAGACATTACCATGACAACTGCACTGTTTAAAAGCTGCTGGTAACAAAGGGCATTTAGAGTGTCCACGTATCCAAGATCTAGATATAGAAAAGTTATAACAATAATTAGACATTACCATGACAACTTCAGTTTAAAAACTGCTGGTAACAAAGACACTCACTTCCCAAGGAAAAATTTTTTGAGAAAACATAATTTTCCAAGGCATGGTAAAAATTTAGATGGTTCCCTTAAAATATCCTAACATTTTCTCCATCCATAATGTATATCCAAGTTGCAGTTGAAATTTCAGCATGGTAGAGTTGTGGGAAATCCTGAGGCTGACCTGACCCATCTTATAAAGAATAAGAGTGAGCCTGTGCCTACAGTGGGCCCTGGACTACTCTCATCATCAAATATTCATGCTATCAAAGTTCTGCAAAATGCTGTTTCCTGAATAAATATCAAGAGTCTACCTGGCATTCAGCGAATGATCCCTAGATGAGTGTAAATAGTGTTTCTTTAATTAAAAACAAGCAAAAATGATAAGTAATTAAATGTCATGATGCCACAGGAATGTGTGGGAGCAGAAGGCTCCCGGGACACTTGTCAGGGAACAGGAGAGTCTCTTCTGATTCTGAGGAGCAACCGGCAACTTTGCCATTTCTGCAGAGCTAGGTTCAAACCATGCAAACGTTAAATGGTAGCAAGAATGAGCCGCAGTGGAGTAGTACTCATGGAGTACTAGTGGAGTACTAATGAACCTTGTGGAGTACTACTGTGTTGTAAAGAAAGAGAATTTGAGACATTTTTAGGTAAAGGGATGCCCCTGGAGACTACATGAAACAAATGAACAAAGGTTTAACTACTTTGTAAAAAAATGTTTGGTGGTACAAGAGACCGAACTCAGGACTTTGTGCTTGCCAGTCAAGCACTTATTCCACTGAGCTATCTCCCCAGCCCCAGGTTTAACTATTGCCTTGTGTCAGAAACCCAAATATAAACCATGAGCAAGTTAGGAAGTAGGAAGAACTTGCTGAAATGGCAAGGAAAACAACACATGGGGTGGTGAGGGAGGGAAGGAAAGGAAACGAAGTTTTACAGGGAGAAAAAAAAATGAAAAAATGGAAATAGAGCTTTTGCAAACGGCAAGGTGGAAAGAAAGGATTGAGGCAGGGGAGAGGCATGGATTTGTAAAATAAAGTAGTCCTGATGTGCTATGCACGCGTGCAGATCTCCGGTGGGGAACTCGCCCGCTGCAGACTGCCCCTGGCCGGCTCAGCGCTGTCTCCGAGTCTGCGCAGCACCCTCCGTGCACCATCTCGCTGGACAAAAGCGTGAAGGGCGCCAACACATGGCAAAGTTTTCTTGCCAGGTAGTTTCCATTTCGTAAAAAACATTGAATCCGTGTCCGAGGAAAACCCGAGATGTTGTCGATCTGCCTTCGCGCTCTGCTCAGCTGCTGTTGCCACTGTTCCCGTGTGCGGTGGGAGAGGCGGCCGCGAGATTCTCCGTGGACCGCAGCTGGGTCTGCACCGTCTGCTGGGTCTGCGCCGTCGGCTGGGTCTGCGCCGTCCGCTGGGTCTGCGCCGTCGGCTGGGTCTGCACCTCGGCCCGGCCGGAGGAGGGAAGTGAGCCCTGCGCAGGGCTTCGCACCCAGCCTGCCTGCCACAGCCTCGCTGGCTGCGCAGGCCGGTCGCCTGCAGCCCACCTGATGGCGAGGCTGGCTGCAAATCCCCGTCCTGTGCATGTCGTCAGATTCTGTACTGTGGCTTCCCGGGGTATTTCTACCGGGGCTGAAAACACTTCCAGGCATCTGCTTCACGTTTCCTGGACGGCCCCTAATGTGTTTGCTTAACTCGCTGCAGGTTAGGCTATAGTCTTTGCCAGTGGCCTATGAACACAGGCCCCCGGCTGTTTGTTTTTTTAAGTTTTTGTCTTATCTCATTTCCTCTGAAAAAGCCTCACTTTTCACAGCGTAGCGGAAGCCTGAATAAGCAGTTCTCTGCGTCCGGTTTCTACATCTCACCAAAGTGAGAGACTAAATTATTTCTAGTTTGAAAATTATAACCCAGTCTGCACTGCAGTACTTCCTCAAGTGGCCATCGGAGCAGCCACACATGGGAGGAGCGTGAGCAGCAGTCTGTCAGTCTGCCTGTCTGTCTGATTTCTTGCTCTCTCACCAGTGCATGGAAGGAGAATGAAGGGTGGCGACTCTCGGGCGTGCAGCCAGCACCTAGCTGAGATGCCAGGTCTCCTACCACAGCCTAGAGATTCGCACTCAGGACTGCTGGGGAGGCCTGGGACTGTCTTCCTGCCCAGGCCCACCCCTGCTCTGATGAGATGGTTTGCAGACTGGTGTGTGATCAGACTCCTTGAAAGGCGCAGATCTGGCCTGGAGTCCTGGCTTAGCCGGGCCTGGCTGGGTGACCTCCTGAACTCATTCCCTCAAATGCGAACAAGCAAAGAGGCCTAGTGGGACTTAGTGAAATTTTAGGAACAGCTCTTATTTTTAAGTTACTGTCTTCAGGGATCTCAGGCTACGTAAAGCTAAAGACAAATGTAGCCCGAAGTGCAAGAGGCCGAGCGAGCCCAGGCCCTGTGGTTTCGGCGGTGTGCATACCTGCATCCGCCTCTCCTGGGCTGGGCACCTCGGGACCTTGTCCTTCGGGAAGTGTCCAGAGCCCAGAGGGCGGCCTTTCTGCCTTGGTCAGACCCATAGCAGCAGTTTCCTCCTCTCCTGCACTCCTCCACTGTGCTGCCTGCCTTCCTGCCCGCTACAGCAAGAACACTGCTGCCTATACTGTGCAATTATACACTTATATAACTTAATTCTATTACTTAATTCCAGGGGGCAGAGCATGAGCCTGCTTCATACCTTTTGTAGAGGTAAAAGCTGACTGTATAAGGAAGATTATTACAGATTCCTTAGTGCCGCTCAGTTTGGGATGGGGAGTCTGGGGGATGCTAACTTGTTACAGCCCGCCATTCAGCTGGGCCACATGGTGACTCCCCTCAAACCTCTGCATGGGCTTTGTGGCGCTTAAGCTTTCTTCTAGCCACACAAGCAGTTTCTGGAGCATCTTAAGGGAATGGGCTAATTCTTAACCAAATCATAGCAAAGAGCTCCATTTAGACAGGCAGAAAAGTTAGACAAACTGCACGAGCACAGCCAGCTGACAGTATGGGTTGGAATCAGGTCTCCAGGAGACAGCTGGAGGAACTACCGAAATGACGGGCTCCTACGTCCTGTGGGCCTCCAGAGAGTGCAAGGGAGAACTAGGCAGACGCAACAAAATGATTTTATTTACTAATTTTATCCCAGCTTGGCCGTAATTTTCCCTTCTTCATTGGGAGAGCTTTTAGCTTGGCGTTCATAGCCCCACGAAGTGAGGGTGACTCACAGGCTGAGTGGATGGGATTGAGCATTATACCAGGCTTGACCTTAAACTTTGGAGAGACAGCAAAAAATCACACATTATTTCAAGTCTGCAAAGCTGAGCTGATTTTTTTCTCTCCATTGTCTTTCGTTTTCTGGTTCAGTCCAAAATAGCTGCTTTAAATCCTTCTAAACACGTTTCTTAGGGGAAAAGCTACCTTCCAAGTGGAAGGAAGAGCAGAAACCAAACACAAAGCGTTGTTTCTTTTGGCAGGTAGAGTCACTCTGGACTTTGCTCAGATGGCTGGAATTTACATTACTGCGATGCACAAGACTGCCTGGAAGCCAAGAAGCAGCTAGGAAAGCTGCAGAATTCTTCACGCTGTTTTTAATCAATTTTATTCTTATGAAAACTTCATCTATAAGAAAATCCTTCTGCATGAACCTTAAGATTCCATGTTTACAAAGAGAACCAGTACACACGAGAGCCCCAGCCACAAAACAGTACATCAGTACACGCATTAGTTATCTTCTGCTCTTTGAGAAGCCATGAGATGCCATTTTTAAGACATTCGACACATTCCTCTGTTTATTTCTTCGAGCCCATTTATCTTCTTTCTTCCTGGTAAGAAAATACCCTGCAAATGGAGACCCGGCATCTTCCTTGGCCACGTGCTAACAGCTCCGACTCCTGAGTCAGGGAGGTCACTTTGCAAAGGCCAGGGGCTCAGCCCCGCTGACAGAAGCCCCGCAGACCCGTGAGACTTTCAGCTTTAGCAGGTTTATCATTGGCCTATGTGAAGGGAAACAGCAGTGGGGAGGCCACGATGCCACCAGACAGGAGGGGCGAAGCCAGCACTCGGAGACGAAGCTACTCTGCCCCGCGGGGCTGGGAAGCCCACAGGAGGCAGCGGGGCCTGTCCACTCCCGGTGGGCTTGGCCCTCACCACCCCGCTGTGCTCTGCTTTCTTCCGAGGATGTTACCTGTTAGACGCTATGCACAGACTAAACCGGCTGGACAGTGGCCAGGCTATTTTTACTTTGAGTGTCACTATGTATTTTAGTCAGCAGCGAGCCCCAGTAGCTCCTGAAGTGATACATACCTTTATTTACCTTAGTGTGCCTGGAACTCACACCTTCCGTGCAAAACACACCTGACACTCCAGCTTCCATCGAAAGCTCTGCCTCTGGTGCCACCCTCTCACTCTCACCCAGTCCCCTGCTTCCTGGACTTGGCTTATTGTGAGGGTGACCCGTGGTGCCCCAGGAACGTCAGCTCTTTTGCATGTCACGGCACACCTAGAAAATATAAAAATTACAGTGTGTCACATGCACATATTGGGCTCTTGGTATCTTTTCTCCACTTGTCTTTCTCACTTTCTTACCTTCCATAAAATACCCAGCGCATTTTCCTGTTTCCAAAACAGAGGAAGCCCTTGCTGCTGGAAGTGTGGGCGGAGCGCTCTGGTAGGGAATCCTAGCTGGAAGAACCAAGCACGGAAATCTCGGTGCGGCCCCGCAGAGAAGCTCGAGGGCGTGCAGAGGGCCGCCGCGCAGCAGCCGGAAAGGCTGGTGTCCCCCGGCCCACCCGTGGCTGGGCGTCCACACTGTGGGCAGTCTGGCGTGACACGTGGATCACTGGTGTCGCTGCCCCTCGCCTGCGCTCTCTGGGACGCTGTTGCTGTGCCCAGGCAGCCGCCCCGCCCTGTGCTAGGACACTCCACCTTTCTGTCTCTGTCTGAGGGGCAGCAGGCCAGGGGAGGAGAGCCGAGGGAGATCTTCCCCTCCCTGCGGCTGCCGGAGGACTCTGCTCCTTCCCGCAACCAGCGTGTGCGCTCAGCGAGGACCCCGCACCCGCACGCTGCGCACCGCGTGCTGTCTGGCAACGGCCGCCGACCGACCGTGCTGCCGGAGCTGCGCGAGCCATAAGAGCAGCGAGGGCGGCCCCAGCAGGGACGCGCAGATGGCTGCGGGTCTCGGCAGGAGTGCGGATGTTTTCTGAGCATGGACATCACTCACTCGTAGTCCCATTTTGTATCCCCAGGTTTTTTCTTATTGTTTTCAAAAGAATAGTCTACTTTTTTATTTCTATCCAAAGCAATCCATATTTATTGCTAAAAATTAAAACTATACAAATGAGCAAAGCAAAGAAAAACAAAATCACACATAAAATCTCACTTAACTAGAATCATAGTTACAGAGTGGGTTTCTTCAGTCTTCCATCTGTAGTTTATTTTACAATATTGGAATATCTGTGCAGAATGTACTATAAATACCTCCTACCTACTGCCACATCTCACTAGTATTTAGGAACTGTGAAGCAATCTCTGGGGTTGTGCCTAGAGGCTGCCTGGCTGCTTTCTGCAGCTCTGGTACGAATGTGCGTTTGCCCTATGCTGGTGTACTACAGTGGTTCGGTGGTTCAGTGGCTTGGATCATACTTAATGTCTGTGTACCTAAGTCTTGCCATGCACTCCTGTTTTTGTATTGTTTTTGTTTTGTTGATTATAGAATATAGCCACTGGAAAGTGAATAAAATGTTTTTACAAATAGGTGACAATTATAAAAGCCAACCCCGTGTCATTCCTACCCCAACCGGGAGGAAGGCTCTGGCTGGCAGCCCCTGCGCTCCCATCACCCCTTGCGCCTGCTGCCCTGCAGCTGCCCACCATGCAATGTCCATGTTTTCTTCTGAGTTTTACCACTCATGAATCAGCTGTTTTGAACTTTTATAGAAATGTCTGTTTTTGAACTTTCATACGGATGGATTCTTATTTTTGTGTCTGACTTTTTTGGCCCAATACATGCTGTTCACGTCCATCCACATGCCTTGTTCCATTTCACTGGAACCAAGTGGCCCAGCAGCGCCAGCACATGCACCTGTGCTTTGTCCGCCTTGTGTGGTGCAGGCCACAGATTACACGCTCCACCCCCTGTCCGCAGCAACCCTGGCACAGAGCACACGCTACATGCCAGGGACCGAGCTCCCCTCAGCATGAGATGGCTTTAGCTGGGTAGACACTGTGAAGAAGATGTGGCCACAGCACTGGGCTGCACACAGCAGCCACACGTGGCCATTCTCAGTGGGCTTCGCACTCTCAGCATTTGACACTTTCTGTTTAAATTTTTTGGTCTAAATGGTAAGAAAAGCATTTTTTATTTACATGTGCCAGGTTAACAATGAGAATGAGAACTTATTTATGTTTTCAGTGGTCATTTGGATTTTCTTTTCTAAGAAGGAAGACTTGACTCCTTATTAAATTCTATCTTTTCGGTTGCTGCTGACTTAGAAGACGCCCTCACAGCCCCTGGAAGCAAGCCTTTCGCTGGTTGTGCATATTCCCTGCCGCTTCCCCCCAACCGAGAGCTCCTCTTTCCAAGACTTTACAATATCTCCTTGATCAGTGTATTTTCTAAATGTGGTGAAATATGTGATGTTCCCCTTACAGTTAATGCTTTTTCAATTTTGAGTATTCTTACTTTCACTCTTTAAAATATTATATATTATTTTCTAAGGTTTATAGTTTATTCTCCTTTTGGATCCTAAGCCAAGTGTAATTACTTTGCATATGGTGTGAAATCGATGTATGATTTTTTTCTTATCTTGTTTTTAAGTACAAGCTAAGATCCCTTATCCAGAATGCTTGGGATAAGACGTGTTTCAGTGCATTTTCTCAGTATTTGGGGTCTTTGAATGTACATAGTGAGCTCTCTTGGAGTTATGACACAGTCCAAGCACACAAGTCCTTTATGTTTCATTGACCTTGCTGTGCAAATGGCCTAAAGGTCATCTTTTTTATGCCTGTGTTTAGATGTGACCCCCCTGCGTGAGGCCAGGTATGGGCTTTGTATCTGTGTTGTGCTGTGTGAAGGAAGGTTTGGATTGCAGTGAATTTCAGATTTGCTGTTTGTAGATTACAGCTGCCTGAGCCACAGGCTGGTGCCCAGACACCCTAGCAGCTCCAGGCACCCTAAAGGCCCCAGGTACTCTATCAGCCCCAGGTATCCTAGCAGCCCCAGGTACCCTAAAGGCCCCAAGAACCCTAGCAGCCCCAGGTACCCCAGCAGCCCCAGGCACCCCAGCAGCCCCAGGCACCCTAAGAGCCCCAGGTACTCTAGCAGCCCCAGGCACCCTAAGAGCCCCAGGAACCCCAGCAACCCCAGGCAGCCCAGCAGCCCCAGGCAGCCCAGCAGCCCCAGGCACCCTAGCAGCCCCAGGTACCCTAAGAGGCCCAGGCACCCCAGCAGCCCCAGG
>NDGM011098006.1:0-24372 GCA_002564305.1 Octomys mimax | reverse complement strand
TTTTTTTTTAGTAATAGTTTTGAAATGCCAATATTACTTTTCTTCTCCAGTACTGGGTGTGTTTCAAAGACACGTTAATGATGTCAACATTATAAAATGCTTTAGGTCCTTTTTTCACATGAAAGGCAATTTCTTTGGGTGTTTATATAAGTTTATAATTAGGTTAGTTATCTCCTTTTATGTACACATAACCATGCCATCGTCTTCCACCTCTTCTGTGACTTTTGTAGTGAAGATTTCATTTTCCCTTAATTGACCTTCAACTTAATTAGACTTCTGAAAGTCCAATCATGCAGTAAATAGAAAATATTTATGCTTCCATTGTAGGAAACATCAAAGTGGTTTGGCTTACAGATGGTTCCCAAGATCAAAGCTAGCCGCCTGGGCCCTATTATTATTGGAGCAATTAGTCTGACATTGCTCCTTCTTCACTGTCCCCAAAGTGTAATTTAGCACAAGAGAAAATACTGATAATTTTTAAGAAAAGATTTTTATGAAAATGTGGGCTTTTAAAAGAAAATGGAAAGAACCTAAAAAGGTATCTCATAACTAATTATGAAGAAATCTATATGAGTTTAATCCAACATCCACCATGTCCTAACTAATGGGACCTACCTCATGCATGACCTTATAAAAGTTGCCTAGTAAATTTTTACTAAATGATTAGGTAAAAAGCTTTAAGGTAAGTCTACCTTCTTAAACATTTCTCCAAACTTTATAAGTGACTCTCGCTACAAATCAGAAAGAATATTTTAATGTTTCCCTTTAGAATTACCTTTGAACAAAACTTCATAAACCAAGCATGCTTATATTATATTGAATTTAGTAATCATGTAAGTTTTCCTGTTCAAAATACCCAAATATAGGTTCCTTAAAAAAAGTTTTCCAGGTTCAAATTATGGAAAGCACCTCTAGCAAAAGCCTTCCATACAAAAAAAAAAAATCAGGAACACTCTTCTTACTTTATGAAAGCCTGCCAACTATGAAAATGCTCCATTATTTAAATTGATTTCTTTTTGAAAATATGGGGCTTGGAATTAGATGAGAGGATCAGCATGGCTAAGGTAATTTCTGGCTGGAGAGATTAATGTAATGGAGAGACTCTGAGTACCAACTGAAAAAAGAGATCGTAGCACCGATTGCTTCGCCTGCCACCCTTTATGGATTCACTTACTCAGGTGCCAATAGATGTGTTGGGAGCACTGAGAAGCTAGTGCACCAACCTAGAGAGAAGTAGCAGCTGCTCCTGTTGAGCTCACAAGCTGGATCCATGGCCTTTCCTTCTTACTGCTCCTGCATACCCCTTCTCTGTGGCAGGCCCACAGCACTGCACACAGCCATTTTTACACACAAAATCTATTTTCTTGGTGGGAGGTCCTAGAATTTATAGAGAACTAAATATTGGCCTAAAAGCTCTTCAATTAAATAAGCTTAGTAAAATTTATGAGTTAGAACTTCTGGCTTCTTACATCTTACCCATAGTCTTGCTGCTAGTTTCTTCTATATACCAGCTGTAGGGACAGTCTGTCCCTTTCCTCCAAGTTCTAGGTGCACTATCTCAATTTCAGTTCTCATGATGCACACAAGTCTCTACTCATAAGTTTTGTCTCACCCCAGTGCTCAGTATCCTTAGGTTGATATCTATTGTATAGAAAATACTCAATAAATACAGGCTATTGACTTCATTTGCATTCTTTCTATACTAGAATATTTTTCCTATTCCTGAAGTTCTTCTCAGAATCAGTTCCCAGTTCTCAAACATGTCAGTTTTCCCTTGACAAGCAAATCTTCCCACTTTCTGCTTTTCAACAGCTATTTCTCTAAAAATGTCTGCATAGTCACTCTTTACAACCTCCTTTCCTTCTTGTCTCCCTTACCACTCAACCTTGCTGCAGGCAGGTGTCCAGAGTTAACCAATACAGCAGCATAGACTGGGGCTGGGGAGTGCATCGGACTCAGGCATGTTTTTGGCTCATGCTTACATTTGGTAGCCATTTGTGTAGAAGAAGCAGAAGTCATCTCAGAATACACAGCTAGGCCTGGTGACATCTGCTGTGTTTAGCTAACGCGTGTGCATGTAATTGGACTCTTCAGTGCCTTGATTCGATGATCACTCAACAAGGAAGCCGTAGGAAAATGAATAATGTGGAATGAGGCAATGTGAAAGAGCCACCGTTTCTGGATAATCATAGCTATATCTATCAGGTCTCCACACCGACTACTATATTCTTTTATTTGAAAAGTTATAAGTAAAACCTCATGCTAGAATTTTTTTAAACTACAGTGGTACGTTGCTTCGCGAACTTAATTCATTCCATGATTCTGGAAGAGATGGCCATAGCCCCTCTTGTCACTCAACACAGAGTTCACAAACAAAAACAAAATTTTGCCGAATGCTTCTATTTGAGAACCAAATCGTTCACCATCAAAAGCATTCATAAACCAAATGCATACCCCTAAACCGTGATATCTTTGGAGGCAATTTCAGTAAAAATGCACAACAATAAAATTTTCTATCATAATTTTGCCAAACAGATAAGAACCAAGATTTTTCTGAGTTCCTAAAGAGTACGTTGCCTATGTTAGAAATTTTGTATAAATTAACTAGAATGATTAATGTACACTAGCCAATAATATTTGAAGCATAATGAGCATTGTGTGCCAGGAGATGAGGAATATTTACTTTATTATAGACATTATTTACTTTATTATAGACATTATTTAACACATTTAGCTTAGTGCTGCAGGTACATACTTAAGTCAGTCTTACTGATTCTAAACTCTTTGTAGACAATGCCTTTCTTATTGCCTGCACCCTTTGCCTTGCTGCCCTATTACACTACTGCACACTTGTCTTGGAGGATAACTAATAGCATTTTCATGTAGAAGGACAAAAGCAAAGCTCAGAAAATGTAAGTATTATCCACCACAAAATGTGAATGGTAGACTTGCACTTCTAACTCATGCCTCATCTCAAGTCCTTTGTCCTATGGTATGTGAGGAATAATTTTAAAAAATGAATGGGATCACTTTACATATAGAAAGTGCTCACATATGTATGACTTCATTTCATAGTTATACCAAGCCTGTGGAATATGTAGGCAGGCGTTCAGCATCTGCATTCATAGGTGAGCACCTACAGTACACCATGGCTTTGGTAACAGTCTAAATGGTACAAGTAGAAGTTGAGCCCTCATGATGCCTAATGTGAAATTTTAGCTATTGTGGCACTGCATTTTGTGCCACTTGGGAGTATCTTGTAAATAGTATAGACATGTAACATTTTCCTTTCAGTCTACCAACATGCTCTGCTCAATGGTGTTTTTTCCTTAACAGGAATCCATTGCTATCTAAAATAAGCTAGCTAAATGGATTTACCAGAGCACAGAGGTTCAGAGAATGAAGTTTAGAACATGACAGATATGGGTCCACATCATTTCTCTACAAAATTACTGGTCATGTGGTTGTGGACCCGATACTGGCCCTCCGTAGGCTGATTTCACATTCACCAAATTGAACTAACAATTATGCCTCAAGGCATTCCTTGGATAAGCCAGATATTTACAGCCAGTCGAGTGCTAACACATACGTGCCATGCCTGTAAGTTGTATTATCCATTCAAATTTTATTCTTCTATACAAATATTCCTGGTATTAGAAAGATTCAATGAATGACATTTTCTTTTCTAGAAATGTTATTGTGATTGCATTGATTCTAATGAAAAAGTCTTGTTACTAGTTTTATATAAAAATAAAAAAGCCATTATTAATATTTTCGGAACCTGAAACTTTAAAATAGTAAAAACTAGAAGAGTCCATTGATAATTTTAACCTATTCCAAAATCATGTAAAGAATAACAATAGATCTCTGTGCAGCATTTTTATCAAGCTACATTTTTATTATAGTCATATTTTGAACAAGGACTTCTATTATTTTAATTATACTAAGCAAGCTGCATATGATATACAATACTCTTTCTTAGCCTCACCTATACAGAATTCATTACAAATGAATTTTTAAATGTTCATTCTAATAAACTATAAAAGAACAGACCTCTAATAAGGTGTCATTTTAGACATAGTAGCGATAATGGGGTCTTCTACCCATGAACTTACTTTTCTATAGGATATTTCGTAGGTTTTCAAAGATAGACCAAGTGGTCATCGACCAGTGTTGTCCTTCCCAAGATTACTGCAGTAACCAGCCAGGCATGGTGGACCATACCTGTAAGGCCAGAGATGTCCAGGAGGACAAGGGAAGAAGACCACAATTTCAACCTAGCAAGACCCTGTCACAGAATTTACAAAAGGGCTCAGGCTGTATATCAGTAGGAGAGCATGCCTAGAGTCAATCTTCCACTCCTGCAACAACAAATAGTCAACCCTATATTGTTGGTAGCTTCCCCAGGGTAGGACCTCTGTTGGGCTAAAGAATAGCCTGTGGTTCACCCATTTAGGTCCCAAACAAACTGAGAAATAAGTAAAAGAATGTTGTTGGAGATGCAAACCCTCTCTTTCTCAGGAGGTCAAGTGACTAGGCATCGTAGCTGGGTGAGTCTGACTTCCCTTCCAGTCATAGCTGTCCTGGGATAGGGCACCTGCCCATATGAGAGCAGGAAGGTAAGAGGCCACCAAGTTTTGCACTTGGAGAAACAGTCTATTTGGACAACTTTGTCCCTGTCAAGACTACGCACAAAAGAACCAAATGTGCTTAACAGACCCAGTTCAATTCCTAAATTTAAAAATGACTCTTCTTCCTGACCTCTAAGAGCAGTAGGTGGCAGAGCAGAAGGTGGACTTAAATATGACGTCAAAGTGTGCACCCAGACTGAAGGACTCTCCACTGAACTGTACACCTGGGAACTGCAATTCTAGTCCCATCACAAAGGTTACGCTTTCAGGGATCATTTCTATTATATGTTTCTAGTCCCACCACAGAGGGACTTCCAGGTATCAACCACACTAAGGAATTCCAGATCTAGTGTGCCAGAGGGATTGGTGTAGGAAATACAGTCTTGCCAGGTTAAGGCTGGTGAGATAGCTCAGTGGACTAAGCACCTGCTTAGGCAAGTGCAAGGACTGGGGTTAGAGCCCCAGCACCATATGCCAAACCGGTCCCATCCCTGGGCTTGGTGAACCAGCCCCAAGGCCAGGCATAGTGGCACATGCCTGTAATTCCAGACCTGGAAAGGCTAAAAACAGGAGGGTCACTAGGAGTCTGAGCTGCATAGTGAGACCCTGTGCCAAATACATTAAAAAAAAAAAAAAGTTTTGCCAGATTAAGGCTGGTTCAGTAAAACCAGTCATCATTCAAGCTTTGTGAGTTATAATCACGTGATTATAACGTATAAATTCATTAACACTGTTCAAGCCCCTTTAAATAGTATAAAATTGAGCACACCTATAGAATCACAAGCAAAGTTGTCTTTCCAGAAACACAAGTGTGGCACTCTGCTACAAAGTGTGATAACATCTACTTTTTTCAAATTTAACACAATAGAAATGAAGAGTGCTCATAAATATTTATTGATTGTTTTACTACCCACCATTTACGTTTTTGCCTTATCTCAGTGGGCGGTATTACCTAAGGGTCTAATCCAAAGACTGGGTGTTCTTTCTGATTCCCTTCCTTTGCCTCTCCTTTCATATTTAATATATTGCTGGTTTGTTCTGTTCTGAGGCTTTGAATATCTCAAATCTTTCCCCTCATTCCAGCCCCTTTATCATAAATCTTTTGCAGGATATCTCTGAACTCCTTCATAAGCTTCTAAACTTGCCTCCCTACTGCTAACTCTAGCATTTTATTGGTGAGAAAATTGAAGTACTCTGACTCTGGGCAAAGTATTAAATTCACTAATGAGGAAGAGCAATGAAGAACAGAGTCTAAAACTGAGCTCAAGTTTATTGAATTTAAAGATCAGCTTTTAAACTCTCATATTTGTCAGTCCTACACCAGTATCTCTCTCACTAATGCTACTACCTCCAATTCTTACAATAGCTTTTAAGCTAATTCAGGCCAATGACTTATACAACTCATTACAGAATGATTTTTAAACAGCAATTTAGTGATAATTTTAAGACAACTTGTTTTCAAAGTAAAATGCTTACAGCGATGTAAATAAAATAAATTTCAGGTTCCCCATTCTTTACTGCTGGAGCTGACTTCTAATTCTAGGAATGGATAAATGAAATATAATTTAGAAAGTTATCAATGTAAAGTTTAAAAAATTTAAGGGTGGGGCTGGGGAGATAATTTGGCAGTCTAAGTGCCTGCGCAAGGACCCAGGTTAGATCCCTGGTATGGCATGCTATGCCGGCCCCAAAACTGGGCATGAAGGTGCAAGCCTGTAATCCCAGCAGTGAGGAGGCTGAAACAGGAGGATGACTATGAGACTGAACTGCATAGTGAGACTCTGTACCAAATTAAAAAAAAAATTAAGGGCATGAAAATTAATGTGTCCTGATGATATCCACTATCCATTTGTAAAGTTGTGTCTCTGGGCTAGAATTTTAGACATCTTTTGGCCAGAAAGATTGCTATATATCATTAAAGTGTGGTCCCTCAGTTTAAGGTAATAAAGCCAAGGTCCAGAGTACAAGGAACATAATGGGAGATCCATGCAGCTGAACTGAAGGTACAGTCTAGGACTCCTACTTTCCAGTCCAGGGGTTTTCCTCTATATCATCTTTCCTTTGGGTCCCTGTTCAGCAGTAACAACCACATAAAAGAGCAGACAATTCCAAAGTGACACAACAAGAGCAACAGTAAAACCACACTCTGGTCTGCTTGATTACATAAAGGCTGATAGTTCTTCCAAATACACTCTCACTGTTCTCTATGATGATGGCTTTAAGATCACCAAGCTGATGGATAAGAAGTTTCTGGCTGGCATAAGGCTTTTGTAAACCCTTTTTCAACTCAGGTGATCATTTATCTGCAGACAGAAAGTTTAAAAATATTTTTCAAAATGTGAAGAAAAAAATAAAAAATAAGATGGGTGAGGTGCTGAAGAACAGATAAATGATGTTTTTATATATAGTTTTTATTTATGTATTTGGTTCAGGGTCTTGTTATGCAGCTCAGACCCATAGCGATCCTCCTGTTTCAGCTTCCCCAGTGCTGGGATTACAGGCATGTGCCACTGCACCAGACTTGGGGGCCTGCACTACATACAGTACCAGGGCTCAAACCTGGGTCCTTGTGCTTGCTAGGCAGGCACTTAGACTGCTGAGCTATCTCCCAGGCTGATAAATGAGTTCTTAATACTAAAGTTCACATTACTAATTCTCTTAAGTAAGTTTTTATTTTATGAAGTCCAGAAAGATTGTTTTTGTTCTTCTTCCTTTTCATAGCTAAGCTGCCATTTTGGCAAATGACCTTTGCACAACAAAGTCCTTGTCTTAAAGACTCATACTGCTCAGAGTGTCCTCAGACTCCAGAGCTCACACCTCTGTGCTGTCACCCCCATGTGAACCTGTAGGCCTGTTTAAAAGAGTCACAACACTAATTACAGTACCAGATGTGTTTCTCAGCTCACTGCAAACATGTTTAGTTCTGTAGGCTCAATAACAGACAGAAAAAAATGCAAGAATACAAATGCCCATGAAAGTATAAGATTGATATACAAAGAAGTTTTCTGTGCATTAGGAGGGATGCCAAACTGAACCCCACATGGAAAATCAAAATCTGCTAGTTATAATAAGAGAATACACAGATGAAATGCAATAGCCAGTGAACGTAAGCTTTGTGTTTGTTTCTGATTTCCTTCCACAATATCAACTGAAGCTAGGGATAGGAAAATGTATTCTTCCACTATTTGCATCAGGTTCTTCCAAGCCAATTTAGACTGGAGTAGTAGTAAAGATGATTATGAATAAAAAGAAAAATGACCAAATTATACATATAAAATCCCTAAGTATCACTACTTAATTAATCAAAAGAAAAATGCAAATATTATAATTAGAATAGTTGGCAATTCATTACAGGAGGGATAAAAGAGAGCCTGGGTTCCAGTTCCATGAAACATTGTTAAATGTCTCATTTACATAAACTTGATCTATTTTCATTAATCATCCTCTAACTTTGTTTAGTTCTCTGGTGATCAGTTCTTCTCAACAGATCCTGTGATTCTTGTGCTCAGCGCTTTCAGACAAAACTTTTCCTGACTCCCTTCAATTGGCTCGTCCTTGCTAATTCCTTCCTAAAGGGAAGTTTTGGAGCAATGTCTGGCTCTCCTGTAATTTGTGCCTGTCATTCCTGCAGATCCTCCCACCATCACGGAGTCGAAGAGCAACGAAGCCACTACGGGTCGGCAAGCTTCGCTCAAATGTGAGGCCTCAGCAGTGCCTGCTCCTGACTTTGAGTGGTACCGGGATGACACCAGGTGTGTGCTGCCAAACCTACCATGCACTCCCCTTGAAGGACCAGAAATCCAACTACAAAGCCAGCCCAGTTATAAGTCTGCAAAACTAAACCATTCAGCTCTTCATTTTTAATATTTGTATCCAGTGCTTTGGGGCTTGTAGCTCTTAAACTTAAGTTTAAAAACATTCAGGTTAAATGTGAAAAATGAAGCACATGGGTTTATACACACTTTCCACCTGCATATGCTTCTTGCCTATAGGAGAAACTCAAGCTCAATGAAATCTATTTATTCCCAATGAGTCCCCAATAGCCACTGGTTCTAATAATCTAAAGCTAAAGTTATTGTAAATGTTTCTTTTAACTCTTCTGTTTTTCAACTCTTAGGATAAACAATGCTAATGGCCTTGAGATTAAGAGCACGGAGGGACAGTCCTCTCTGACGGTGACCAACGTCACTGAGGAGCATTATGGCAACTATACCTGTGTGGCTGCCAACAAGCTGGGGGTCACCAATGCCAGTCTAGTCCTTTTCAGTAAGTATGCCACAGCAGCACCTCACTTGGCATCATTAAGTTGATTGCATCTTTCCTGGCACTTGATGGTCACTCCCTCGTATGTTCAAGGTGAACTTGGACAAAAGTGAAAACATATTCACTGAGATTGAAGCCCAGGATTTCCAATTCCTGTGGAAAGAAGAATCTCGCAAATTGAATAACTCTCATTGTATTTTCTTATTTTTTATTTGTTTTTCTTAGTTTTGTTTTTCCTGGAAGGTTAAACTGAAAAAAAAAAATTCAGGGAATACATATCTCTCTTGTGGTAGCCTTTTTAAGAAGCAGGAGTGATATAAGGGCCTGGAAATGGATGACTGATTGTTAAAAAATATAAATAGAATGGTTGAGGGAGAAGTACTCAATTTGAATAGATGAGGAGCTAGGAGAAAAGCAGGCTAGAAAAGGAAAATGTACATATACAACACAAAAGAAAATATGAAATGAATGATTAAAACATTACATAAAATCTAAAGAATGGGCAAGGAGCACAAGTGCCTGCCCAGAAAGCGCAAGGTCCTGAGTTTGATTCCCCTCATTTAAAAAAAAAAGAAGAAGAATATAAAGAATGAAAATAAAATTGCATAACATTTCCATATGATAGCAGGAAACATTACTTTTTTGAATTTTTGTTTGTTTTTACAACAGAGATGGAATAGTGTAAAAGAGAGCATTTCTGAAAATCTGAGAAGATTCTGGAAACTGGCTAAGAAGGGGCCAGTGATTTGAAAGTTACCAGTGGTGGCAAGAGTCCCAATCCAGGTGTCCACCCTTCCAGCATGTAACAGGATTGTGATGCCCTGGTCCTGCTGGTCAGAGCAATATGAGTATTGAAGTAAAACACCTGCAGAGACAGAGGCTAAATGCAATCATGGGAAAACAATGTTTGAGAAGGGGCATGCTTATTAGAATAAGTAAATCAAGCAAAGAAGTTAGCACATACTGACCCAGAAAAGCTTATTTAGACTAAGCAAAAAAGGCCAACAAATATATCACTATTCTGAAATAGCAAACCACTAATATTTTTTCTTCAAACTTTGAGGAAAAGTTCTATGTCCTACAAAAGTGTTTTCAACTTATGTAATTTATTTTAGATGAATCTAAAGGAAAAAAGAATTCTCTTGAAATATTGTACAAAAGCCATGTTAAAATTGCTTTCACTGCCAGTGAAACTTGAAGGCTACCTGTTTTCTTCCATTAAACCTATTTGGTCTTTTGTCAAAGATAAGGTGACAGTGTATCTGAGGTTGCCACTGTATCTTCTATTTTGTTCCACTGATCCTCCTGCCATTTCTTTCCAATACCATGCTGATTTTATCATACTAGCTTTGCAGTATAATTTTGAGTCTGGGATTGTGGTGCCCATCCTGCTGACTTGCCTTTTTTGCCCAGAATTGCCTTTGCTATTCTAGGTATCTTCTGGTTCCAAATGAATTTTAGGATTTTTTTTCTTTAGATCTGTGTGGTATTTTGATGGTATTTAGATTGAAACTGCATTAAATCTGAATTACAGCTTTGGGAATCTGGCCATTTTTACTATGCTGGTTCTTCCTATCTGAGAACAAGGAGTATCTTTTCATTTTCTGAGACTCTTCAATCTCCTTTTATAGGGTACTGTAACTTTTACTCTACACATATTTTATATTTTTGTTATCTTGATTACAAAGTATTTCATTTCTTCAATGCAATTGTGAAGGGTGTGCTTTCCATACTTTCTCTCTCTGTGAGTTTGTTGCCTGTGTACAGGAAGACTATTGATTTTTGAGTATTGAATTTTTATCCTGCTACACTACTAAGTTAGGATATTAAATCTACAATTTTTTGGTGGAGGTCGTGGGATCTTCCATATACTATATTATATCCTCTGTAAATAGTGATAATTTAACTTTTTCCTTTTGTATCCCTTTATTTTTTCTCTTGTCTAATTGCTCTGATTAATGTTTACATGACTATTGAATAGGAGTGGCAATGGACACACTTCTCTTGCTCCTGATCCTGTAGTGAAAGCTTTCCATTTTTTACCATTTAATATTATATTAGCTAGGGATTTCTTTTGGCCATAGATGGCTTTTATAAGATCAAGGTAAAGACCATCTATTCCAATTTTCTGTAGGGTTTTTTTTTATCATGAATAAGTATTAGACTTTGTCAAATGCTTTTTCTGCACCTATTGAGATAATCATGTGATTTTTTCTTTGGTTCTGTTAATGTGGTGTATTGAATTTACTGATTTGCATATGCACAGATAGCATACACATCAATATTTGGCTTGGAAATAATTTCCTACCTTATGGGAAAACAAAGATGTATTATGTTTACTGAAGAATGATATATGAAAGGTCATTAGGCTTTGAGATAAAAAAGGAACTACCAAAATTGTGGAAAATGAGTGAATCAATGATTCAGTTTCATAGACTCAAAGCTAAGGGCAAGCTCTGATTATTTTGTAACAAGAATGCTAATCCCCCACCCAGCCTCCTATAGTCCTTAGATTTGGGGAGTGCCTTGGTACAAGATCTATAGTTGAAACCTTGAAATTGAGGTCCTATGGTATTACAATTCACATGAGGCAGAAAGGGAAGGGGAAAGAGAAAGATGAAATGGAGTGAGAGAAACAAAAAAAGAAAACGGGAAAGAATAGAAGAGAAAAAAATACATATGTGAGTGGACTGGCTATTATTTAGGTTCAAATTAATGGGATTAGTAGGAAGACACAGACACTGGACACAAGTTGGTGGTGCTTCTCCTCAGAACAAGAATCAGATAGGGCTCTGCAGCCAGCCCCTAGCAGTAGGAAGCACTGTGTGGGCAGCGGGGTGCTCTGCTGACCCAGCCAGTCTACAGCAGCTGAGGCAGCTGGTGCATGGCTGCCAGCCAGAGGCTGCGGGAGGGGCAGACCCAGAGCCAGAGCCCTGAAGAGTTCACCATGATTTGCTGGGCTGACGAGTCAGCACATTTTCAGTCCTGTCCACACCAGTGACAGGCTGACTTTTTGTAGTGTCAGTGTGTGATCACCTTGTCCTCAGCCACATGCTCACACTTCTCCAATCTGTTCAAACACTGATCTCCAAAAGGGTTGCTGTAATTAAAAAACAGTATCACAAGGCCCTGTATTCATAGCAGTTTTTCCTAAGCCAGTGGAAGCCTTTCTTTCTCATTTGTCTTGCTCTTCACACATTCAAGCCCTCTGTCAAGATTAGTCTAGACAAGCCTTGGTTCAGGAACTTCATTTGTTCCACAGTTTTAGAAAAGATAAATGTAATGTTATTGTGCAGGAGAGATGGTTGTGGTTGTTTGCATCCAATGCAAAGTTTACAAACAAAAACAAAATTCTGCCAAATGCCTTTGTTTGCAAACCAAACTGTTTTCAAACAAAAGTGTTCATGAACCAAGGTACCACTGTATATTTAAATAAGGTCTTTTAAATAGTTTTCTTTATATCCATGCTGAATGTTACCACATATTTTTTTCTGAATGTATGAGTCCATTGGCACAAGGCAACACAGGCAAGGATTCAGCTTCTCAATCTGATCAAACATGGGAATGTGCACCATATACCTGAAAGCTTGTGTTCTGGCGCTGCCAAGAGTTCTGTCCTCATCTGTGCCAACAAAGCCATGTTTTACACTGATGGTCAATGAATGACAGGCTTCTCTTGTTCCAGTGCTGATGTTCAGTTCGTTTTAATACAATGAATAAAGAGGAATACAAACAGATTTGAATGACATCGTTTCTTAGATGGAGTGTGCTCACCATGTGCTCAGCTGCAAACCAAATGCTTCGTGTATATGAGTTCATTCAGTTGCCATGACAAACCTACTATGCAGTGTTTCTCCGAAATACAGTTTGTGTAATTACTGATTCTTTAAGGCTGAGCTTGAGATCTAAGTTTCAGTAGTCTGTTTCCAGAATTCATTTTTGAGACCAAGACATTATTTATATATGTAAGCAAAAACGTTAGAAGATATGTCCTGTACTTTGGAAGTTATCTTTTCACCTTGTGAGACCTTGTTGTTGGCCTCCTACTGCTCTATATCTTGACATACAAGAGCACAGTTTCTTTTATTTCCCATTTCCATTGCCATTAGCTCCATCAGCTTAGGTTTGCAAGATGATTATTACAGTACTGAGATTGTCAACTAATAATCCAGCCTAGTGGTATAGGATGGAAAGAATATCCCCACATATTAGAGGATGGTCCCACTGATCAGTTAGTTCCCTTGTGCTTAAGAAATGTGAGGATTGTGAGGATCAGTGAGGTATTTTGAGGATACTGAGTACAAAAGAATGAAAATACAAAGAAATCCATATGCTGTATCAGTGTGTAGGCAGTATTTTTTCATTTTCTCTGTAATTTTAAGAGATCATTGACTTGTGAACCTATAATTGACTGAATTTTAAACACTACCTAAGTAACAGCACTATAATGAGTCTTTATAACTAGGGCCTCCCTTCTACTTTAGAAAGCATTCTCTATTATTATTTTAGGGCTTTATTTTAAACACACACTACTCTGTGGTGCTGGTTAAGACTTGGCACATCCCTTAGCCAGATTCTTACAGAGGCCACAGAACAAAACAATCTGAACAGCTATTTGAACACTAACTTTACATAGTTTGAAAGACCACATGCAAATTTCTATAAGTGCTTTCTGTGGATAGGAAAGGAATCAGTGGGCACTTGGAAATATCTCAGTCATAGGCATCAAATAGGTTGACATTCAGAAAAAACATTGAACTTGTATAATAGCATTGGAAAAGAAAATTTGAGTTCATAGATGAACTCATTACAGCACCCTACCTTTGACTCCATTTTTGTCATTTAGGTGCCTTTAATTCAAAGTGTCTCCTTGTGAAGTGTAAAAGTCCATATAGTTGTTTCTCATGTTGTCTAGCAGAATCAGCTAATAACACTCTGCCCCATATCACTACTATGCATATAGCCCATATATATATGACTTGCTGAAAGCTGCCATCTATGAGGGCCAAGCATGCAGCTGTGCTCCTACTGCCTCTCAATGTCTGCTGAGCTGTGTTGACCGCAAGTGTTCAATGAGCAAAGAAATGCCTAACCCCAACATGTCATATCTTCACCGTTTGAAAATTGAGTTGGAAATTTCCCTTTTCAGTTGAAATAGTATTTAGCTCACTTTATATTCTTACAAAAAAAACCCCATAAATCTTGGGCATAGACCATAAAACAACAGCAGAAGAACGGTGGATGACTAAGGATAAAAATCTGAATTGGGGATGCATTGAAGAGGAAATAAGTCAAAGGACTGAATTGAGAGAATGAGACTAGCTAGTGAGCCTAAAATGATGATATCAGGGTGGATCCAACAAGCTGAGGAGGTGAAAAGACAAGGAAAGAAGGGTGGGTGCGATGGCTGGGCTGTGTAAGTGCTTTTCTGGGATTGAGGGCAGAGTGCGTCTACCCAGCTGTGAACAGAGTGATGAGAAGATATTAAGCTGAGTTATTTAAACAGTCCAAATAATAATAGTAATAATAAAAATAAAATACAGTAGAAAGAGTATAATATGGGACAGTAACCTCCAACTGCTGTATCAATGCTGAAAGGAGTTTAGCTATTTATTTTCAAAGCTGGAAGCATAAGACCAAATAACCGGTGAAGGTTTAATCCATTTTTCTACTTGACACTTGTGTAACTAAGACACAATTGTTCACCGGGCTGTTATTGACCTGCTCCATCTTAATGGACTTTGAACGCCTTCACATTTAAGTTGCAACTAGAGAGCTCACACTGCTGGGAGGCTGGGCTTGTTGTGTCCAGCTCCAGTGGAAGCCTGAATATCAGGTAAATTCTACTCTTTGTAATCTTACATAACAGAAGGCAGGTAGATAAAGACTGAATATGTGAATATGTTTATCTCTTTATGTTTTTAGTTTCTGTTGATGTTTATTTCTTATTATTCCTTTAAGAAAGAACTTATATGAAATAGGTAAAGGTGTGTGCTAATTAAGTTACATTATTGTGTTCAAGAGTAGCAAATTGGGCATTGTTCCCCTCGTACACCATTCTACCATATGGCAAGAGCCCCAGAGGAAGATGTCAACTTAAAACTAGGTTTTAAGTGTGTGTGTGTGTGTGTGTGTGTGTGTGTGTGTGTGTGTAACTTGACAGTCTGAAGTCTTAGCACCTCACTTTATTGAGTTAGTAGCTCAGATATAAGAACATGAGAGACTCACAGGCTTAAGACCTACTGTTCAGAAGAAAAGTACTTCTTATTACCCACTGGGATGATTCATCAAGCAAGCTTGATTAGTTGATCAAATTTCAGACAAAATTGTATTATAACAAGTGTAGGATTAAGGAATAGACTACAAATAAAATTATATCATTTCAGAAAACATTTAACCTGGGGATTTCTTTTGCATTGACATCATTAATAGGGAAGTAAAACTCTGAGAGAAAAGTTGAATTAGTATTTCCCAAAATAAATTTTCCAGCTGCTTGGCTAAGGCTGACACCGGCTGTGGGGATGAGGGAGACAGAGGAAGTCTGTGTCTGGGGTAGTTCCATATGTCTTGAGCTAAACAGGAGAAGTGGGCCAATATATATCACCTGGATTTATTCAATGACACCTACAAGCATTTGGCTTTCAAAAAAATCTGCAATCTTTAATGACTGTTTCCAGTGAAGGGTAATATCCAGTAGGGTTGCCACAATCTGATGTTCTCTTCTTACTCAAGCTAAATCCTTAATAAAAGGCTTTGTATTTTTAATTTTATTAATACCTCCCATTTTTGAATGCTAACAGGAAGAACAGATAAACACTTTATAGGAAATATGATCCTATAGGCATGGAAATTTCATCTGTTTTATAATTGCTTAAGTAGCTAAACCTGACAAAGATCTATATTCAAACTTTCCATGATGTTTGCTATTTTTTCCCCTTTAGAGCGTGTTTTACCCACAATCCCCCACCCTATTCAAGGTCAGTATGACTTTTATCATCGTAACTTTATTGATGGGTCATTCTCCAACATCTGTAAAGTGCAAAGAGGAAAATACATTCACACAATTCACATGCAACATAATTATTTTCCTCGGACATTCAAGAGTTCCTCCTCTGCCCTCAGCATTAGATGAACAGAACAGTTGAGTCATTTGCCCCCCCTTCACATCATTCAAGAGCCCAAAGGACAATGAGAAACGACAGTGGAATGTTTTTCTTCAATTGTTATTTATCATAGATAGCGATGAATTTACATATTTGGGACACAACCATTTAAGTTCTCTAGCTCTGCAGCCCACAAAAATGTAAAATCTCCCACCAACCACTTTCAGAATTGGAAATTTTTACTATATGAATTTGACACTGCTATTGCTTGTGAAAAACAATTTTGTAGGCTACCAAGTACTAAACTTAACCAAAGATTAAGGATACTTACTAAGATACTGTTCCTTTAAACTACTGACCAATTCCTGAGTTTTCTCTATTAAATGTAACTATTTTAGAAAACACAATTTAAAAAAAAAGTAGTCATCCTGCTTTCCTTTTTATAAAACTTCTACATCCCCAAATATAAATTTGTCTCCTACACCACATTTAGATGCAAGTTGTAGCCACAACCTTCTAGCTTAAGGCTATTTAAAGGCAAATTGGCAAATAAAATTAAAATAATACAGAAAAATCTGAAATGAAACCAACCTACCATTGAAATTAAATTCCAGAAAAGTGATTTGCAAATAGCACTCAAGGACTTGAGAAAAAATGGAAACTAGGCCATGCGGGGCCTACTGTGGAAAAAGTAAATCCAATTAAACAAGATTTTCATACACAATATAAAGCAAATGTGCTCAGAATAAAAGGTAGAAAGTTCTTATTTTATAAGTTTGAAGATGGATCACATTTCATTAACACTTGTCCAGACTAAAACTTAGAACAAAATTGGGTATAGCTATTCAGAGTGTCAATAAGAAAATGTTTTGAATATTTATGCATTTGTATATATGCAAACTTATTTTAATTACATTTTAAATGAGTATTGCAAGGCTTTTAGGATCCAGACAGATTAATAAAAGAAGTATTCTTAAATTTTAAGGAAAGTCCAAACTATTATTAGTATAAAGGCTTAGAACTGTTAAATAAAAAAATTCATATAAACATTAGTGCAACTGATTTTTTTTATCCCAATCACTAAAAATGAAGATTTTTGGAAAAGTGACTTTTTAGGGGCCAGGGAGATGGCTCAGTGGAATAAGCGCTTCCCTAGTGAGTGTCAGGGCCTGAGTTCAATCCCCGGTTCCACCAAAAAAACAAAAGTGACTTTTTTTTCAACCTGACACAAAACTAGAGTTCACAGAAACTAGATCTTCTTGAATTCCTGATGTGCCACAATTATTTTAAGAAATTTATCTTCTAGTGTTGCGGAGAGATTGGCATCATTTTATCATATTGCCATCTTGCAGACATCTTGATATAGAAAATACACATATACAACTTTGTCTCAGTGGATAATAGTTTCAAAGAGGTCCTGCCACACCTAAGGTGAGCATCACAAAGACTCTAGGTAGCCTCTTAAGAAGGGCTGTAGCCACAGTCTGTAGCCACAAGCTCAAATATTCATCTGATCATACATTATGATACGTGTAACATTGAACACAGTAAAGCCAGATGCTGTTTCACAAAGGACAGCTGTTAAGACACTGCAAAACAATCTGGCCTAGGAATGGTGCACGGGTTCCATTTTGTTGATTTTTTTATATTTTCCACAAACTGAATTGTTGATTGGAGAATGACCTAGTTAGATTTTATGTTGTAGGTAGACTGTAGTTAGCTTTCTTAGATCTGATAGATTTTAGAGATTATAGTTTACCTTATTACTAATATTTTGGGCTTCTGCTAGTGCAAATTGAAAAGCTGTTCATTAAGACTTGGGACTGCTGATGTGAGAGGCTGCTATAGAAAAACAGCCAAGAATGGGCATGTAGCTCAATGGTGGTGCACTTGCCTAGAGTGCACGAGATGCTGGGTTCAGTCCCTGCTATGCAGAAAAGGGGCAGTCCTGTCTTATATTCCTTGTTCATTACTTTCTAGGGACCTAATCACTTTTCTACAGGAAAAAACTTAATCAAGAGGGCAACCCATGGGAAATGCAGTTTCCTATGGAAAGAATAGTAAACAGTAGAATGCTTAATCTTTTTGAATGTCAATTTCCTAGATACACAAATATCTAGGGAAAGAATGCCTCACTGTGGTTATTGCTATAGCACAAGACTTTCATTTACGTAAATACTGTACATTATTATCGTCCATATCGAAACCTAAGCTTTATCCCAAAGAGTTAACATAACCCTAAACAACTAGTTGATAAAAAGGACCAAATAATTTTTTTTAAACGCCTAATTTCCTTAAGGTGTTTTGAAAATGGAAATTCACAAAGAAACTTTTCTGTCCTCCCACAAAAAAAGAAATTTCTCTCCTGATGACCAGCCTAACCGAAGTGCCTGTTTCCTGTCTGCAGATTCCTCGGGATTATACTCAGTAGAAGGCTGGAGAATTCCATCCTAAGCCCTCTCAAGCAGTGATTAAACAAAAACAAGGCTCAATACATCAGATGCATTTCCCTTGGGTTTCCGTCCTGATATTGCTTGATTTTCTGCAGCAATAATAATAACACTGGACTTATACCAAAAGGCAATGTGTGCTGGCTGTGGCCAATTAGAAATTTTCAAATATCCTTTCCCCATGTTTCTCAAACAGAACCAGACAAAATGATAGATGTACTTCCTGCTTCTCAATCTAAAAGACACATAAAAAAGTAAAACAAGTAGTGTTCCATCCTTGATCTGATAGGTGTCTTATCCCATTAATTTTAATTTAGGCTTATTTATTCTGAAATGAGTCCTGAATTGCATATATTTGCATAAATACTTCTGACCGTATTGCTGCAGAAAATCCACTGAATTGTAAAATGAGGAAAGCATCGGCTCTTAATGTCTGCAGGAACTTTCCGCACTTTATTTGGCTCCAGTTATTTCCTGGGGCTTTGAATACTGGGCAACAATAATATTTCTCTCAATCAGCTTGTACATAGTCCTTCTTCATGATGGAAAGTACCTAGAGGATTCACACAGAGAAAGACCATTCATTTGGCCCCAGATGCTGACGCCAACTTTAGAGAACCAAAAGCTCAGAAAGAATGAAAAGGACAAGGACAAGCCAGCATTGTTTTGTGTATACAGCTCTCAATCAGAAAATTCCCGTGAGCTTGGAGCTCTCTGGGCTCCATCAGCTCATCTTTCTGTGATCACTGACTATACAAAGAAAGAAAAAAAAGACAGAAAAGAAAAATGACAAAATTCTCGAAAGCATCTCGCTTGTTTGCCTCCCATCTGATTATTTATCCCAAGTGAACAGCCTTTCCAATCACTAACCCTGTGTGGCGAGCGGGGCTGGAGAGCGCGGAGATTATCTTGCAGGTTCAGGCACTGCGCTGGGTTTGCGCACAGCTGCTTGCCCTTCAGCCCCTGCTTTTCCATTGATAAAACACATTGCACATGGCTGGGTTTGCATGATTAATACAGCTGTCTAAAGCTTTCTCTCGAAAAACAAAACCTCCCCAAATTAAAGTTATTTCTTTTTAAAGTCTAACTCACAGACAAGCCAGATTTTATAAATCTGAAGTCATTCTGTTTCCTCCCAAAGGAAGACCAGTGTCCTTGCGGCCAGGCTTGGCATTAAAGCAATCAGAGAAGGCCAAACTTCAAGGCACTAGAAGCAAGAATGGGGAGAATTCCCTAGACATAGCCCCTGTGGTCACAGAACAGGCCCTGTATTTTCTACGTCTTACTGGATATAATCCTGGAAATCAACGAGCAAATGTCTCTCTTCAGCTCCTTAATATAACTGTAGGGTCAACTTGTCCAACAATGATAACATTAATAATTAATCACAATAGGTAAGGGGCTTCTCACATACCACTAAATCCCTGAACTCTTTTGCACATATTAATTCAATTAATTCCTATAAACCTTAGAAAATAATATGCAATTTTCTGCACAAATTTCAAAGAGTAAAGTGTACCTGAATTTCAATCTCCTACTGTACTACACATATCCAGGCAGATATATCATATATATATATATGTACATCTACAGTATAATATAAGTAACCATTATGTATGCATTCATAATATTCAATAGCTATGTATTTGATGAATGTTAAAGTCATAAAATTTATTTTACATATTATGATTCTTATGATGCATAATAGTTACCTTAATATCTATACAATTTTACAGAATTCATTTTCAGATACGCTCAGACACAGAGAGATGTATGCCCATACTCATGTAGAGATTTATATGAAAATATTCATCTTTTCAAAAAACATGAGCAGAGCTGTCTGGCATTGGCACATCTAATTTCACACACTTATTCAAGCTGATTTACATATACACCACTATTAATCATAGATAATTACTAGCATTGTTCTCTGTAATTCAGTTTTTCCAACTGTGAAATGGGAAAGAAATTACATTTTTCATGCCCACAAGCTCAAAGTATATTTTAAATAACATACAAAAGAGTTTCAAGCTCCTAGAAAAAAAGCACATTGGAATTAAAATGATCACGTTCACATACACATATTTCCCATAATTTTTAAAAGTATTATATTTAGAGGTATACCTGTGTTGTATTGCAGGGACATTAAGGAGAAGTGATTTCAGTATATCTTCATTATAGTTTGATGTATTATGGATTCTAGGAATGTCTGAAATGTTTCACTTAAGAAGCTTCAAAATGGGAGCATTGTAAAACCAAATAAAAATGATTTTTCAAATGGGCATGGTGTCTTACACCTGTGATCCCTTAGCTTGGGAGGCTAAGGGTTGCATTAGTTCAAGTCCAGGCAAGACTATATAATGAGTTTAAGTCCAGCCTGAACTACTTAGTGAGACCCTGCCTCAAAAAAGAAAAAAAAAATTTTGATTTTTCATTATTTGTAGCCAGTATTATGACACCACACATAATGAAGCTGCTCACATGAACAACTCTGTACAGAGGGGCAGTTCATGTTCCAGTGAATACCATGGTGTACAATACTGCATGTCATGCTAATCCAAAGTCATCAACCCAGCAAAACTGTCCCTTTTACTGGTCAAGAGCATAAAGTGTATTCCAGGAAAGGATTCAGATTTAAAGCCCCCTGTCCTTTCCTATTGGATGGCAGAAACAAGGGTCTTGTTTCTACTGATAACATTTACGCAGCCATATTCAGCAAAATAACAGTGACCCAATTAGCCCTGACTAATACATGTCAAAATAAGAGTTCTCAGTACCTTATCCCTTGGCTCTTTCCCTGGAAACAACAGACTTTCTCCTGATTTTCTTTAATAAGAGAAGCCAGCTGCTATAGTTCTACCAGCATAGAACCAAAGATTCATTCATTGTCAGTTCAGTGATTTAGGCCCAACTGTAGTCTGTGAGGTCTTATTCCCATTTCTGCTTCCTACCTCTTCCCACCTTTCTACTCTTTTTTCTTCTACTCTGTTTCTCAGACTATTCTTGTTAAAAGCACTTGAACAATCTACCTGAAATTTATTTACACTGTTATAAATGTCCAACAGAGGCTCAGAAGTGTTATTCCTCTCTGAATTTACATTTAGTTTCAAGCTAAAGAGCTAAAAATCATATAGCATCAATTTACAGGTAGGAAAATTTATGGCACTAGGACTCTACTGATGCCTTTTTCAGTTTTCCCATACTGTATCTGTCTACTTCAGACAGCCCTTCCTGGTGACCTCCCTATGTTTCTGCCCTGCTGTGTGCTATTTAGATGTCTAGAGCCAGCGTGGATATGAAAATGAATACTTCTTTTTTCGAAAATGCAAGCTTCCACTAAATTTTAATTTGATGGAAATATTACTCCTCTATGAGCTTTTTGGGAAAAAATCTTTCAAAGTAACAATTACATTTGGGGATTAAGTTTAAGTAATTGGCAGTCTTGTCTTTTTAATTAAAAAGAATAAAGCTGCCTAAGAAGAGCTCAGTGAGATCTGCAGTGAAAAATGTTGGCACACTGCCCCAGAGGGTGGCAAGGCTGGGATCCAGAGTGGACACAAAAGGCGGATGGACACTCCTTGTAGTATTCAGAGTGCAGCGCCCTAGGAACTCCCCTCTGTGTTTGTGTGATGTTACATTTAGCTTAAGGCTTGCAGCTGCCTGAGAGGCACTGCCAGGTGTAACCAGGAAGTGAATCCTTGGAAGCGAATCCTTTCTTTGCTAGCTTAGCTCTAGGTTCAAGGTCAATATGAAAGTAGACGCCTTAGAGGAAGCTGTACTACTTAGGAGTTAAAAAAAATGCAGTTATATTAAATCACTAGTACAGACCCAGGCCCTGTCAAACATGATATCTTATCCCCAAAATATAATTTTAAATTTTTGTTTGTGCCTTGGCTCCCTCTTTCTCTGCCATTTTAGTTTCTATTATTGATATAGTTCTTCATGTCCCTTTTCTCTACTTTCCCTTTCTTACTCTCCTGGTATTCCAGGTACATGTACTCCTTTACATCCTTCTAACAAAGACAAAGTTTTGATAGTATTTGCATTCACTTCTAAACACTGGCTATCCTGTCATGCAAACACCAAGAAGCCGCTGTCTCTTCTATATGGAGTGAATAACTGACTTTTGAAGAGGCAAGATACAAATTAACCTTAGTAACAACTTCCCTGTCCTCAGTCAGTCTGTCCTCAGGATGGTCTTTTATCTTCACAAGCTCTTTATAAGTACTAAATGAACCAAGCACCTCAGTGGGGGGGGGGGGAAATCAATGGAAACAGTCCCACCCTACATCTCCCCATGCACACTGCTGTGAGGAAACACACCTGCCAAGTAGGAGCACAGCGTGACATAATAAGATGGCAATTCCAATTTAAGGTGTTCGGTGGTCCTACCAACTAGCAGATGACTCAGTAGGATTCTGCTGAGAATTGTCATCTTGTACCCACCACAAATCAGTGGGAGGATAGTGCTTACAAGCTATTTATCATGCTCCTTAATTGGACGCTGGGGAGCCAAGCACCACCACAGTACTGCACTACTATGCTTAGCACTGCGCTGACCTTCAAGGAACATGGTCCCCATCTCTCTAAGACCTATATGCATATCATGCCCAGACATCACCACTAACATGTGACCTTCACTATTCACCATAGCATAAGTCCGGTCTGCTTTTTATCTGCCCCTTGCTCAAGTAAAGGTTCTGATTTAATCTCCCACCTCATAAACCTTACATTTATAAGTGCAAACACATTCAGTGTAACCTTTTCAACTGTAAAATTAAAAAAAAGGTTACTGTTTGGGACAAGAGAAGTAGGCTGAGGCTAGGGGTACAAAGGCAGCAGTAGCAGTAGGAGATCGCTGTGGGCCTCACTGTTTTCTCTGCGTGCGCTCCGTGCTCACCAGCCCAGAGGGCTCCAGCATCCCCAGCCATGTTCTGTGTTAGAGCCGCTTGTGCATTCTGCGGTGCTTTATCAATTAGATGCGCAGATTTTGTTTACTGTATCATAACACAGGGGAAGCAGGGGTTGCTTGGACAACAGAAATCAAGTGGTAACTTGCCTTTAGAGTTAGGGATGAGTTTTTATTCTTCTGCCTAGAGTTCCAGAACACAGGTAAGTTTGTCAGTGAAAGCTGACAAGCGTGGTTGTGCTGAGGAAGACAGCGATTTTTTCCACTGACAGTGGGTCCCTCCCTGGGCTTTCACCCTCACATTTGGAATCATTCACAATGTGCCTCCTCAGGTGTACTCTCCACTTGCCTTTGCCTGTGCTTTCTAGTTTCTTTTAGAATTCCTGTCTTCTTTTCTTTATGAGATCGAATCATTAAGAACACAAGGAAAAAAATCCTACATTCTTCATGGAAGTTCAGAGTAGTTTTTGGCCCAGATGAAGTTTATTTGGCAGTGACCAACATTTTGAGGACACCTGTCATTTAGTCAAAGAGATGTTTTTCCATAATTTACTCTGATCTGCATTTTAGGGATGATATTGGACAACAAGCCAGGTGTAGCTTCTGTGTTAGTAGAGTACAGGCCATATGGAAAAGTTCATGATGAAGGAGATTAAACAATCCAATAAACTTTGTTAAATCCCTTTAAAGGTACTCACAAGCTGTTTGGGGAAAACAGAGCAGGGAGTTAGCTAGGCTGGGCTGATCATGAGGAATTGCAGCAGAAAGTAGACTTCCAAGAAAGAAAGAAGAGAAGACAGAGGAGAGTAGAAAATTCTAATGCATACAAAGTCTGTAATCCAGAAAGAGCTTCACTGATAGAGATCCAATATAAAATAGCATAACTTTTGAACTATAGGGAAATTTACCTTATTTCTTACTTGTTTTGTATCTGATCTGTTGACCAAAAGGAGAAGAGAGAGAGAAAAAAGAAAGAGAAAGGAAGGAAGGAAGGAAGGAAGGAAGGAAGGAAGGAA
>NDGM011098000.1:0-20411 GCA_002564305.1 Octomys mimax | reverse complement strand
ATATATATATCCTATCAGTTCTATTTTTCTCTGGAGTACCCTAATACCCTAATATAGGACTATATGAAGTTGGGAAACAAGAGCAGATGAAATAAAAAGACCTCTAACCAGACAAATCCCAGGTTTGCATGCCTGCAGAATAATTATGACCCTGGAGGAGTCACCTTGGTTCCTCTCTTGTCCGTTTTGTTTCAAGTCACAGCCTGCCTCCTTTAGGGCAGACAGTCTCTGTAACATCTACAGGTGGTTTAAGCTGTGATGCCTCAGACAGGACCATTGTCCTGTCCTTCCCTGGCTCCTACAGGGGGGTTCTGCCCTACCTGGTCAATCCCCGTCACAGTGTAGGCATGGCCCTTAATAAGACCGAAAGGTGTCCGGGCTTCAGATTCTGCAGCGTTTCTTGCCTAGAATGGGAGAAGAGCAGTGTCAGGCTCAGTGACTAAGATGAGCCTCCCCTACCAGGCCAGCCCAGGTCCCTGATCAGATATCCCTGCCACTGTCCTTTCTGCTCTCCACCTTTCTGCTTTCCAAGGCTCTGGCCATGTGTACGGGCAATGTGAGTTGGAAACATAGGACAGCATGAACATGCTCCTCAGTGACACAGGCCAGTCCCCATCTCTTTCCAGAATGAGAAAACCCTCACTCCCAGCCAGGAGGATGTCAGTCTTCTGTCCTCAAAGAAAACCCCAACCATCACCCCCCCCCCACACACACACACAGTACTGCATGGGGCAGGGGACATAATCGCATTTACTGAGGGGATGCTGGGAGGCACACAGCATGGTCACATGGCTGTGTCACAGATGTGAACTTGCAGAGGAGATGACAGTTTATTAGCGAAGAATAAAGGTTAATCCAAGAAGATTTGAATAGATGAGATACAATTATATCTGTGATGTATGCATAGAGAATTTTTTTGACTCCTCTTAGATTTCTATTAGAAAACTATATGGTAAGATCTGTCCAGTGAAGTTTAGGCAGCGTCCCACGGTGTGGGTGCAGTGCGTGTGTCCATGTGTGCAAGCAGAGGTGGGAAGCACGGGCCCCACGGCCTTGCCAGGTGGGCCAGGAGATGCAGGAAAATTGTGGGGAGGTGGGAATGCGCTCACCTGATGGCAAGTTTACCTTTCAGGAAAACACTAAACAAAAACTTAATGTTTCATCTGAAGAATTAAAACCCCATGAGATCCCTGCTCGCCTCTGGAGCCTCTCAGGGTCCCACATCACCCAGCATGGAGCCTGCCAGCAACTCACATCTATGGAGCAGCCCAGCAGGGAGCCACGCCCAAGGGCCTTCTCCAGGATCTGGTAGAGGTCCTTCGGGGCCTCTCTGGTGAGGAAAGTCTCAGCCACGCCACCAGTGAAATCCTCCATGGCCTCGATGGTGCTGCCCCCCTTCAGTGCCTCGTAGCTCCCATTCAGCCTGCAGGGTGGTAAGGGGAGACGGCTGGGTGGGATGGAGGGAAGTGAGCAGGGTGCGGACTCCTGGAGGCCAAGATTGGGCTGCTCTGGGGGCAGTGAGGTGTGGGGGTGCAGGGCAGGGCTCTCCCTTGGGTGCCTGGGGGTTTGTGTCTCAGTTCACTGCCTACAGGCCTCCTAGGGGCTGGCTCTATGTGGGCTCCTCCTCTCTCTGGACAGCCATCTCTTTCATTAATATGCACTTAGTTTTAATATATATGAAGTGAGATTAAAAAATGGTGCTCTAAATGAAATTTTTGCAGTAAAAAATGCACCGCCATTAATCCACTCACAATATCCCATTATGGTTTGAACACACTTTTCCTGTTGCTCTTGCCATTTTCTGAAGCAGCTCCAGAAGACTTCTTTCAGGAGTGTAGTCTGCTGTGCTGTTTGTGGCTGTCTTCATGGTCTCAAGCAATTCAAACTGTTCACCTTTTGTGGTCATTTTGATCTGACATCACCTCATCTATGTGTTTATGCTCAGACATCTTGGTGTGTCTCTGTGTGTCTGTGTGTGTCTCTGTGCCTGTGTGTGTGTGTGTGTGTGTGTGTGTGTGTGTGTCTGTATGTCTGAGTGTGCACGTCTGTATGTGCTCTCACTTTCTGGCACAAGAGGAGATTCCAGGCTCATCCTGGGTATTTCCAATCCAGTCCTAGCATCAGCTTTCTCTCCAAGGAGCCGCTTTGTTTTTGTGGAGTGGCCGTGGAGGTAGGTGTGGCTACTTCCGAGGGTTGTCGTCATCACTTCTGAGTCTGGTCCACTGACAGAGCATGGGGAGGAGCAGATGCAGGGCCCAGAAGCGCATGCACACCCCTCGTGATGGTTGTCTCTGTCAGATGCAGTGTAGTCCGTGCTGCTGTCTCCAACTCAACTCAGCCTTCATGTGGGCCAACACAGCCCCCGTCAGCTTGCCTGTCTGTCACCTTCAATGCCAATGGCAGGAAACCCAGCTGTGCTATCAGCAGACCTGATGTTTCATTTGGCCCAGACATCATTCCGTCAGGACTTCATGCCTGTACGTCTGTGAGAAACAACTTCATCAGCACGGCACAGCACATGCACAATGTCTTCAACCTTGATGCACACAGGCAATGCACCTCTTGTCTGAGGCTGGCACTCCATGTCCCTCCACCTTTGCTGACTTCATTCAAAAGTTTGTGAGAAGGGCCAGCCAAATAGCTCAGCGGATTAAAGTACCTACAAGCATGTGCAGGAGCCAGGGGTTCAATCCCAGGGCCTGCTGTGCCAGTCCCGCCCCCCCAGGGTACGCTGAGACGGCAATTGAGACTGGGCGTGGTGGCGTGCACCTGTAATCCCAGCACTTGGGAGGTTGTAAACAGGAGAATCACTACGAGTCTGGTCTAATAGTTAGACCCTGAGCACCTGATAGACCCTTCCCTAAAATACAGAAGAAAAAAAATTTGTGAGATACAGTAAGACCCCAACTTACAAGACAGTTCTGTTCCAGGAGAACATTCATAAATCGGATTCATTCATAAGTCTGCCAAAGTAAGTCTTATACACTCTGACACAAATATACAATCTAAAGCATAAAAAACAGGTGTGAGGTCTGTTCATATCTGGGAAGGTCTGCAGAAGTTGGGGACTCGCTGTCCTTAGTCTGATTTATCACACTAAGCGTTGGTAACTTGTTTCCACTTATATGAAGTTGCTTGGTGGTCAGACCATAGAAACAGACCATAGGACCATCCTACCAGTGGCTGGGGAGGGGATAGGAGGCAGGGTCTGTGGGCACAGGGCTGCAGTTCCACAAGAGTTTTGTGTGATGGATGCAGAATAGTCGGGATCTTTCAGTGCTACTGAGCTGTACACTTCAAAGGGATGAAGAGAAGCTGAGCGTGGTGGTGTTGAACTGCAATTCCAGCATTCCAGGAGCCAGAGGCAGGAAGATTCCAAATTCACACCCAAAGCTGGGCAACTTAGTGACTTAGCAAGACCGTGTCTTAAAATTAAAAAAAATTAAAAAGGGATGCAGTCGTAGCTCAGTATGAAGACGGTCCAGTCCCCAGCAATTCCAAAAATAAATAAATAAATGTAAATTTTGTGTCATCCATATTATACAACTGTTTTTTTAAGGCGGAAAGGAAAGGAGCCGGGGGAGGGGGCAGTTGATGTCTCTACACGCAGGTGACACTGTCTGGTGGGCAGTCTAAAGAACCCACCGCGGTAGGCACAGCCATATCCCCTCCCCATTCCTTCCACAGCTCTTCCCAAGGCTGAGTTGGTGCCTCAGGGAAACAAATGAGACACATGTGGTCCCAAGGACAAGCACAGCTACCCAGGAGACCTGCGGTGCATCCTGCGGGCCTGTCCTGTTTCCTCCATGAAGTGGCTCTCTAATGAGGAAGTGAGAGGGCAGTCTGTGGGGGCCAGCACTCACTTGGCATAGGCTTTCTCCAGCAAGGCACTCCAGAATTCACGGTGGTCGGCGGAGTGCAGGAACACCAGGCGGTCCCTGAAGGTGGGCAGGCGGTCATCGATCACCACGTCCAGCCACTCACTGTGCTGCCAGAACTAGGCCAGGGAGATGGGGGGGGGAGGGTAAATCCATGGTGTGCACCACTGGGGAGTGTCACCCTGCTGATCTTCCTTCCCAGCAAGCTTCCCTCAGCATCTGGAGGGAATCCCAAAAGTTGGGCGTGACCACACACCGAGCCTCCACCCTCCAAGGACATCAGCTCCTAGGCCCAATGTCCCCCATGGAAATGGAGCTGGATCAGCATGGAGTCACATGTGGATGCTGCAGTGCTCTGAACTGTATTTCTCTTCCATGCCAAAATCTTGGGCAGGAGAAGGAGGGTGGTGTTGTGGGTTTGGATCTGCTCTTGCTGGCCCAGTCCTGTGTTCTCTGCTCAGTTTTAGGCTCCTCAGCATGGTCCTTGGCCATCAGTGCCCTCTTGGCTGATAGGTGAAGCCCTAGCTAAGGTCTTCGCCAGTAGACTTAGATTTCCTGAGTACCAAGGGTGGCAGAGATGTGGAGGGAGCATCAGTGTGTGTATGCTGATGTGCAAATGTGTGCACATTGTGTTCACTCGTGTATTACATATGTGCATGTGTGTGAGCTTGTGTGTCTGTATGGAACAGGAGGGGAAGTAGAGTGATCCAGGGCTTGGGTATCAGCTCTCAGTGTGCCCTATTATCCCTCAGAGACGGATCTTCTCACTGTTTCTTCCCTACAATTGGCCTGCCAGGTTCTCAGGTAGTCACCGAAGTGTCACAGTGGCAGCCAGGCACAGTGGCTTTGGGAGCCAATTTGAATCTTTCCACACTATGGCTCAGCCCCAGCAAGCTGCCTAGTACCCAGGGAGATCCTTTGTCCAGGCCTGAGCTTCAGGCCTTCCTCAGGGGACAGAGGCTAGGCAGGGAATGTGGTGCCAGCCCTGTGCAGGGGCTGCTGGCTTTCCTGTTTCACTGGTCTGCACTGTGGTCTAGGAACACAAGAAAGAGCATGCGAGAGGGGACTGAGGAGGGACGGTAGAGAGCCTGGCAAGGCCAATCTCCACCTGGCCAGAGGGAGTACAGTAGAGCCCCCAAGGACATCAGACAGTTCTTAGGCTCTAGGTTCTTCAGCTACTTGTAGTTGCGTGACTTTAGATCAGGCACTTTCTCTCACTCGGAAGTAAATTTGGGGGCTGAGCCATGTCACCTCCCAGGGTGACAAATGCCTTGAGCTTCCTCTGGACCATGCCCCGTGTGCTGCTCTGATGCCTGGACATTACTGTAGCACAGAACCTGCTTTCCATGTGGCTCAGCACTGCGGTGCACACATGCGCTGCCACATTCTTCCCAGAGGTCCCTGCGGCACAAAGGCACAGGTAGCCTCCTGCAGGGCCCCACAGAGGTAGACCCACTGGCTAAGGCCTCCTTACCTGGAAGTGGAATATTCCTGCGTAGCCAGGCCCGAAGCTCTGGTCCTGAGGGACCACTCTGACCAGCGCCTTCTCATTGAGCGTGAGGGAGGCGATGGCAGCCAGCAGCCAGCAGTCCCCTGCAGAACAAAGGCCGAAAATCACACTTCCATTGCCAATTCTCAATGGCCAGGGAAATGCTGTGCCGGGGATGTAGGGAGCTCCAACAGCCACATATGTCCACATTTTTAAAAATGGCGGATTTCCAGCCAGGTCTGCAGGACTGGGTGAGAGAGAGGAGTGGGACAGCCTGGCCGTGTCTCGGGGCACAATTTTGGGGCCACTGTCTCTCCCAGCCCACGGTTAGTTTAGAGGCAGCAAGACTCTAGTGGCTCATTTGCTTTCAATTATCTTGCAGTTTCAATTATCTCGCAGTAAAGATTGATTAATCTACTGAACTCCCCAGTGGTCTTCTGGAGGTACTCTTGAGAGGTGAAAATCCGTATCAGAAGGTGTTTGGCCTGCATTACATGGCAGTGAGGGCCTGGGTCTTGGTGCCTTGAAGTGTTTCTCATGCTGCTGTGGGATAGGCTGAGCAGATATTTGGGAGCATCCGTTTACCCCACAGGACTGGCCAGCTGGATCCAGATTTGTTTGCTTACAGTAGACAGTGAAACAATGAGATCACACTTGGCTTGGCTTCCTGAGAGTTCACATTTCCTGGAAGTCCAAGTTGTACCCAGAATGCACGCTTCTGTCCTCTCTCTCTCCACTTACTGCCCATTTGTGCATCTACCTGCCTTCCTTCCTGACCATCCCATATCTGCTCGCTAACTCTGCCTCTTTCTCTGTCTCTCTCCTATGGCCTGAACCTGCCCCTGCCCTATGCAATTTGTGTTCAAACTCAAAGGCCAATGCAGTACTCTCAGAGATAGATCTACCTATCAGCTATCATCTACCACCTTATTATCTCCCTACCTACCTATATTAAGCTCTGTTACCTATGTCTATTTAATCTATCATTGAACTCTATTAATTATCTGCTCTGTCTGTCTGTCAGCAGTAGCTTTGGGACTGTTTAGGGAACTGAGGTATTCCGTGTGGGGGTTTCATTGTGGCCTGCCTTAACCTACACTGTAATTTGGGGTCTGCATGCATTTGCTGTGTTTGCGCTCCAGCTGATTCTACTATTTTTCTTTTTAATTTTCATTAGCACATATCTGCAGTACATCATAATTCATTCAGTGGGGGGAGTTGAGATGTGTACTTAATACATCTCTTTATTTTGCCAGCATTGGATTTAGTCTTTATCAAGTTAATTATCACAAACACAGATGAAGAGCCATACTAATACTAACAGATGAAAAAACACATAGAGCAATAAAACACATAAACCTTGGTCTTGTAGTAGACCAAGGTGCGCCTCTAGGTACATTGGCTATGCTGGATTATGATAACTTTACCTCTCTCTTTTCTCATTGTCTTTTATTTTGCTCTGCTTTGTTTATAATGTTGGTTTCTCATAAAAGAGAAATCATGGAATACATAAGCTTGTGTGTCAGATCTATTTCTCTTAACATTATGGTCTCATGGTGCACCCATTTTCCTACAAATGACTCAAGTTTGTCCTTCTTTATGACAGACTAATACTTCATTATGTATAAATACCATATTTTTTATCCATTCATCTGTTAATGGGCATGTAGACTGTTTCCAAGATTTAGCTATTATGCATTATGCTACCATAAACATGGATATGAATGTATCACTGTAATAAGACTTTATCTCTTTGGGTCAAGTGCGCTGCCAGAGGCTGGCAGTGTGAGTTTCTTGGAGGTTGCATGGCAGGGCAGCACGCTGGGGAGAAGGCCTAGGAATGAAGGCTGTGCCATCCCCTGCCCGATGGCCTGCTCCTCCTGCTGTGTGGGTGGCTCAGAGCAAGTCCCACTGCCACCTCTCAGCAGGTTCCATTCCCTAAACTTACCCAGCTCCCCCTGGCAGATGTCGGTCCTGGTGGCACCCCCCCGGATGAATTCTGGCTGTTCCACGATCTCCTGGGGAAGGGCAGAGAGGACTGTTGGAGTGTGCCAGACGCTGATGCTGCCCTGTCGAGGAGGGGGACACTCCGTATCTGATTCAGAAGGTGGTGTCTTGTGGGGCAAGACCTCAGGGGCTGTGTGATCCCCGTTTCCCTCTTCCCTGCCCCTTTCCTCTCTGCTTCTTTGTTGCCATGTGACGAGCAGCTTTCCTCTGCTTCACCCTTACAGCATGATGCTTCTGCTTTATTGTGGGACTCTGGCAGTAGAGCCAGCTGACTGAAACCACGAGCCACAGCATGCCCTTCCTCCTCCAAGCAGCTTCTCTGGGCATTTTGTTATAGCGACTGAAAGCTCACCACACACACCCTTGCTATACTGGTGGTACAGTGCACATCTGCTCTTAAAGTACATGCACTTTCTAATCATTTCTCATATAAACCCATCTGGAGAGCTTCTGGAAAAGGCTGGGCTCCTGGATGCACCCGAAAATGAGGCCTGGCAGAAGCAGGACACTCCAATGCCAGCCCCTTTCCCTGAGGCCTTGCAGGTCCCGCATTCCACCCTCAGCTCCAGGAGGCTCCCCTGGAGGCTTTTCATTGAATGACTTTAATCTCCAGTCCAGGACAGACAGCAAAAGCAGCTTCATGGTGTCCCTGTCTGCAGGTGTGACCCTCCTGGGTCTGCACCAGCCATGCTGCTGTCCCCTCCTGTCTGCTTCTTTCCAGATTGAGCTGGATGCTGAACTCACTCCCACCTCCTTGCCCCTGGGGCTTCTATGCAGTCACCTGGCTCTGTGCTCCTGTTCTCCTGAGTTCAGCTTTGTTTGACAAGAAGGTGGTGCCAGGAAGCCACCTGTCCCCATACCAGCTGGGCAGCTGCGGACTTGCTGCTGAGATAGGCGGGATATGGGTCAGCAGGAACCCAGGCACACCCCAGCCACGGGCCTTTTGGAGAAGACTCCGATTCAGATTTCCCTGACCCTATACCAGGCCCGCTCCTCCATGCTGTGAGGGAATGTGGGAGACCCTCCCAGTGCTCTGCTTCTTACTTTCTAGATGTCACCAAGACAGAGAGCAAAGCCCCCTGACTCCAAAACAGACAAGCTGTGTTTCCAGGACCAACGAGCAGACCGAGGGGACAAGGGCAGAGGCGGTTCTGAAAATGTGTCCCCACTTATTTTCAAGGGCAGTGCATAGTGGACCTGAACAAAGGGACTGAGACAGGGGTATGCAAAGGGTAAGGGTGGGGCTGGGAGACGCACTGTGAGGATGTGGGCAGGGCATGGGAGAGGCCCTGTGCGTGGGCTTGACCAAAGGTCAGGACCTCAGACAGCAGTGGTACAGATGTGTGCCTGGCCTCCAAGCCGGGGGTCTCTGTAGCCCTGTTCCAGGAGGAAAACTGGGGGTTTGCAGTACCAGGCCATGGTGAGGGCAGTGAGGGAGAGGCGGGTCCCAGGGCAGGGAGGGAGTGGTATGCTCACACACACAGCGTGGGTGACAATGACCCTGCTGACTGCTGCCAGGCTCCTGACTCAGTGCTCACCCTGTCAACAGACTATCCTCGCTGAGGCCCCGGAAGTGAGGGGGTCATTGTCCTACTTTACTTATTTACTTTTAATTTAATTTAATTTTGAAGAGTAAAAACAAGCAAAAACAAATAGAAAAAAAGAAATAATAGGTATGTTATAGATTTTCAAAACAGGAATAGTTAATTAACAAAGGTTGTTATATTTTCTCTTTTTATCATCAAGTCTATTGCTCACACTAACAGATATAGTTATGCAAGACTGGGGAAATAATTGAATATTGATGCTTGCTTTCAAGAAATCTTAATTTTTTTCCTTGTCTTTTTTGTTTTAATTTATTTTAAAGCGAGTATAATAACTGATAAGATATTTCTGTGATAAAATCAGCATGGTATTGGCAAAAAAAAAAAAAAAATCCGAGGATCAATGGAACAGATTAGAAGATAGAAATACAGCTACAAACACACTTAGACATCTTATCTTTGTCAAAGGGGCCAAATGTGTTCACTGGAAGAAAGATAGTCTCTTTTTTAACAAATGGTGCTGGAAAAACTGGCTCTCCACATACCAAAAACTAGAAATAGACCTGGGTCTATCGCCATTCATTAAACTAAAGTCAAAATGCTTTAAAGATCTAAATATTGTCCCACTTTATAGAAGAGAAAGCTGAGGCTCTGTGCAGACCTCCTTCAGGAAGGAGGCTTGCCTCATTGCTGGAAGCTTTAGGCCCCAGGCAAGGCCACATGCCTGCGGGCACTACATGCCAGGGCCAGTCAGTGGGCCTGCAAACAGAGGTCTTGTCACCCAACTTTGGACGACTCTGAAAGGCCACCTTGAGTTAGGCTGAGGCCTTCAGAGGACTATAGTGTCTTTGAAGCTGTGATTCTCTGAATGCTATGGGCCTTCTGAGGTCTGGAGAGGAGGTTGCTAGTTGCAGAAGCCTGGACTGTCAGCTGGTGAGAAGGGGCTCCGCTCAGGCAGGGGACAGTCCACCATGGAGCCTCATGCACAGGGGCAGGTTGCAGAGGAGCAGGGGCGACTGCCCTTGAAGACACAAGGGAAACTCAAGCAACCTAGGCTGTCTTCTCTCCTACTTGTGGTAGCCAGAGGGGCAGGGACTCAGCTGTCACTCTTAATGCCTTCCCCACCCTTACCCTCCTCAGGGCTGACCTAGGCCACCAGCCCCAGGGTCCACGCCCCCAGGCCCTACCCAGGGCCTCCAGGCCACTCTGATCAGAGTTGGGCTTGGGGTCAGTGACATCTTGATCACACTGCTCCGGGAGAACGTGACTGGGCTGTGGTGAACAAGAACCTTGGACCTGTCCCAGATGACCACACCCAGCCATTTTTTCATCCTGGGAAAGTCCTCAAGCAGGTGCTCAAATGTACAAAGTGCATAAATACGGCCCCCTGCTGCTCTATGCGAGCAGTTCCTGAAAGTCCTGGGTCTGAGGACAGCAGCCGGTGCTCAGGGCCTCTAGAGATCAGAGGCAGGGATCAGAGGAGAAGCCCGGAGAGGCCTTGGAGTTGCTGGGAGAGCTCCAGAAAGCTGACAAGGGGGTTCTGAGCCCCAATGGCTGAGCAGCTGACAGTGGCTGGGAGTTGCCGGCAGCTATGACCTCATGGAGCCCAAGCCCTCATGCACTCAGAGCCAGGAGCCAATAACGCAGCTGTTTTTTCTTGATTTTTATCCATATTAACCAAATGAACCCACTGCTGAGTGGGTACAATGGGAGTAGATGCCTTCTTCCTCCATATGCCGAGTTTGGAGGGCGCCGGAGGAAGGGAGACCAGTTAGGAGGGAAGAAAGCTCTTGGGATTTCTCAGAAGGAAGGCTGAATCTCCTGGGGACAGCTTTGTCACACTTATGAGAGTCCTGGAACACCTGAGGTAACTCACCCCTGAACCAGGGTGGGCACAGTGGCACTGAAGGACTCCAGAGGTCAGGCCTATGTGTCCTCATCAAAGCCGTCTCAGGACACTGAA
The DNA here is from genome assembly GCA_002564305.1 of Octomys mimax. Lineage (NCBI taxonomy): Eukaryota > Metazoa > Chordata > Mammalia > Rodentia > Octodontidae > Octomys > Octomys mimax. The sequence goes on along the minus strand of NDGM011098000.1, from coordinate 9,530 downwards.
GAGAGCCACACATGACCCAGAGCATGTCCTAAATTCTTTGAGCTTTAATGCTTTAACTACTAAAATTCAACCATTGGTAAAGTATGAATCTACTTTTTAAAAAAAATTAAAAATAAATCTCAATTCAAACAAAGAAAATTTCAGTGTCCAGTGACTCTGGTGCACTTTGTCATTTCTACATTGTCAGTTTTCTGCCTTCCTTTCACCTTGGAGTGGGTGGAGACCCTTCGGGGCGCTGGAGGCTGAGAGCAACTCAGTTTCCTCTTCAGCTATCTCCTCCCTGCACCTCCCACTCACACTTCCCATCTGCCTCAGCCTGAGCGGAGGCCTCTAGTCTCTGCCAAAGGGTTCTACGTCAGGAGAAGGAGCTCCTGGAAGTGGCCTGAGGGAGGGGACACAAATGCCACACTCAGGCCAGGAGTCACAAGGTCCAGAGCCCAAATCTGTCTTGGCCTAAAGACACACTGGTTGCTGGTGACACACTGTGATACACAAGCACTTCTCACTACTGCATCTCACTGAGTACAGACTGGGAGCTGCTCCAGGACAAGCCCCACACCTGCCACGACCAGGACCCCAATTTTGGATGGCTGGTCAGAAATCTGCCCTCCCAGGACAAGACCACATGCCCAAGGCAGACATCACCAGCATGTCACAGCACCACCCGTCCCAGGCACGGCACCACAGCAGTTTCTGGTTAGTCACACTGGGAAGTCTGCAACGTGGAAACTGTCCAGTTTCTTTCTGAGGCCTGGATGCTCATAGCGGCAGCCCTGATCCTGTTTGCCTGAATCCAGGAGCACATGAATGGTCAGATTGCAGCCCCTCTCCCTCCTGTTGCTGCTATTCAGAGGTACATGGCACTAGAAGGTGGGAGGGCAGGCATCACCAGGTGGGCTGTTGGGGTGGGACCCCTTCTGGAATGGAAGAAGTGACCAGAAATTCCCAGGAGGAGTGAAGCAACCTCAGCAGGGAGGTGAGGATGGGGTGGTATGAACTGTCTCTGGGAGAGTTCCAGGGTCCTGATCCTTGCCCAACCTGCACACCATGGTGCCCTCTGCTATTCTGGCCTTGTGTGGACCCAGTTGACTCCATTTGAAGCAGTGAAGGGCTGTAAGCACCAGTACTGAGGCTGATGTCTGGGTGAGTGGGGTCCTGGAAAGGCTCCCAGGGGTGCCCACCTCTGTACATCAAGCCCAGGAAGAGAACATTGCTGTTTTCTTGGCACCGTAGGGCAAAAGAAAAAGCTGCCAGGGGCCAAAGGAGGCCAGGCCAGGCCAGGCTTTGCCCTCCTGGGCTGACAGCATGAGCCTTTCTATAACTTTGTTTCCTGGGAATCCTGATTACTAGGAATCCTGCCACTGGTTAAAGATGCACCTGCCACCTGCAGCCTGGGCAGCAGCTCACGTGCCCACTTGTCCATGTACTGAAGGTGGGAAACAAGTCCAGAGGGCCCCGAGGGCTATGATTGGGCCACTCAGGGGTCACTTCTCTGTCCAGGCCACATGGAAATGGCCTCTATCTTCCTTGGCTTAGTGTGCCTACTCATCAAACTGATGAAGTGTGTCCATCACATAATCTGCCAGTGCCCTGGCCTCATGCTGCACTTAGCCACATGCAGAGAGCAAAACTGACTTTTGAGTGGCTTTAATGACCCTAAGAGAGTTCCTGGGGCCCTTCCCCCCACTACTAGGGTCACTGGATGCTCACGATTCCCCTACATTTACCTGGTGTGAGTTGTTTACCCCGCAGGTAAAGCCTGGAGCAAATAAGTTAGTGCATGTAGTGTGCACGTATGCAGTGGACGCACGCGATTCCTGCAGCGGTGTGTGCACATGCACGAACTCCCTGCTGTCTATGACAGGAATGAGCCACAAAGACCCCACCACTTCATAGGCACAGCTGTGTGTGCTTTGGCCCTGCCCCTGAAAAACCCAGCTGGTTTATATATGTGCTTTTATAAAAATGCATCCATTGGGCTGAGGAGATAGTTTGGTGGTCTAAGCACCTGCCTGGCACCTTGATCCCTGGCACCACATGCTGGGATGTCCCCCATGCTGAGCTGGCCACTGAGACTGGGAGTTATGACACATGCCTGTAATCCCAGTGCTCGGGAGGCTGAGACAGGAAGATCACTATGGGTCCAAGTTGCATAGTGAGACCCAGTACCATGTAAATAAATAAATAAATGAAAGATTTTTTAAAATTTAAAAATTCATACGCTATGCCTTTGAAGCATGAACAATATTTTACTGTCCAGAGATGGAGAGTAGTTGTCATGAGTCCTTCATTACTGGTAATATGAGATGCAGAGCTAATGATGTAATGAGGATGCCAACAGCAGTAACCATGACAATGCTGCCATTTACTGGCTGTAGTCATTACTGGTCCTACTTTACAGAAGAGCGGACTGAGGGTCTTGCCCCCTGCACTCCTGCCTTGTGCACAGCCATCCTGCACCCCTCTAGAGCCACTTCTGGGCAGGACCCATCCAGATGGAGCCACACCTGGGGGACCTGGTTGAGGGGCGAGCCCGACTCACCTGGCACTACAAATACTGATGATGCATCCCAGGCTCCCGCTGGAGGCCCTTAGGGGCATCACCTCTGTTCTGTGGGGACTGTGCGGCGGCTCTGAAAGAGCACCCTGCTTCTCCCTAATGCAATTGCAGCAGGCTGAGCGCTGGCTGTGCTGGGTGTTCTGCAACATGATGCCTCGTGGGCTCCGGCTTGAGCCATGGTGCAGGGAGGTGCCTCAGCTGGGACCCCCACGCACAGTCCAAACTGCCCCACCACCTCTGTGATTGCTCACTCTTGGATTCTGATAGGACACCTTGTTCCCGTTCCTTATTGCAGGTAAGAACCTCTCTGTCTAGGTCCCTAGCCTTGGGAGGGGTCAGGGAGCTGCAGGTGAGGGAGTTCACTCAGACACCCTGGGGTCCCAGTGTGGTGGAGTCCATAGCCCATGCCCCACCATGCACACACACTGCAAATCCTTAACAGCAGGTGCAGAACTGCCACCATGATGGTTTACACAGCCATCCTGGCAGCCCTCCTTCCCTGCTCCCTGAGGCTTTCCACCCTCTCCCCAAATGCCAAGTCTGTATCCCACCCTCCTTGCTCACTTACCCCTGGCCGTTTCCACACAAAAGGAACCTGGGGCCTCTCACTGAAGAACAGGGAGGCATTGCAGGCAGGGAAGTCTGTGTCATCAAATAGGGTGCCAGCCTGAAGACAGTCCTGCCTCAGCTGCTCGAAGCTCTGGCCTGAGGAGTGGATGGTCCGGGCATCCTGGGGGACAGGGTGTGCCTGGGGCCCTGGAGCTGGGTGCAGGTAAGGCATGGCTACCACCAGGCTCTGGTTGGCAGTGGAAGGAAAGGTGGAGAAGAGGCAAGATGTGTGTGCTGGCTGGCGAGGGTTCTCAGTGGCCCTGGCTGGGTGGCCTCATCTCTCCTTGTTTGCTGGGTGCGTCCCTGTTAGACTAAGAGGGGCTCCGCCCTGATGGCAAATAGGAAGAGAGAACCTTCTGCCCGATCAAGGCTCTGGAGAGCTGGGGCAGCTCTGGCAAATGCTCAGGCCTGGCAGAGACAGAAACTCGGCTTAATGCACAAAGAGACACAGAAGGAGATTGCGGCAGGGAAAGAGGACGGAGGGAGAGGAGGATCACAGGAGGGATATTAGGGCAAGAGACCAAAGTGGTCTTGGGGGTGGGTGGCTGGAGGAGGCAATGCAGCATGGTCTACAGTCCTGGCTACTGAACCAGAAAGGCAGAGTTTTGCTGTGGAAAGGTGGATCGAAATGGTATGTCGGAGGTGTGCAGAGCTGGCAATCCCTTTTGGACTTCTGTCGAGTGGGCAACCTTTTCCTGTAACAGCCAGATGCGAACACACAGTGGGCTGTGGGTCACAGGTCTGAGAAGAAGCTGCTCGCCTCTGCAGTTGCTGCAGCTGGAGGTGCCGCATGGCTAGAGACAAGGGGCCGAGGCTCAGGAAGGCCTTCTCCCCGAAGCAGGTGGGGCTGGCTTGTACGTGTGTGCAACCCTGAGACAGAGAGTGAGCTCAGAGCTCCTGCTGCACTCTTCTCCAGACCTTGCTTCCATTGCATTCCTTTGCTCAGAAGTCCCCAGGTAAAGCAGCCAAGAACAAAGGCCTGCGGGTGCTCCGCTTCTCCAGAGCCCCATGCCATGCTTCCAATCAGGGTGGGCACCTACCTTCTCCTTTTTCCTCCTTTCCAATAAAGTCTTCTTTTCTAAACTTGTTGTCTTTAATTTCTTACTGGTACTGAGTTTACAATCTGCTTCGGCCCCAGTTGAAGTGCAGTGCGTGTCTACCTAGGAGCAACAATACCAATCTATAGTAAAATTTGATATATGAATTAGGCACAGTAAGAGATTAACAATTATTGATAATAAAATAGAATAATTATACCAGTGTACTGTAATAAAAGTTATTTAAACCTTGTGGATTATTTCCAGAGTTTTCTGTGTAATACTCTGCTACAGTTTATATCTAAGTGTTCCTCAAGATCCTCATTTGCTCATAGGTGGGGCTGTTGGAAGGGGACAGGGTTTGGACTTGTTGTTTGGAAAGGCAGGTTACTGGGGCCTGACCTGGAAGGGCTTGTCTCCCTAGTCCCCACTCCTCCCTGGCAGTCTGCTTCCTCCTGCCATGCCATGAACAGTGTTTCCTCTGCCTTGCCGTCCCACCTTGGAGCCCACCGGCTATCGACAGAAACCTCTACACACTGAGAACCAAAATCAATCTTTTCTCCTTTAAGTTTCAGGTGATGCATATGTTCTAGGCCAGCAGTGAAGGAAGTAACTAAGATGTGCTCTCAGGCTGTGGTTGCTTGGCGAAGGTAACTGGAACGGATGGGGGCACCTACTGTACTCACCAGGATGCAGGCAGGACAACTACAGTGGCTTCATGGTCCCTCAGCTTGGAGCAGCTGGAAACTCCTGGTCTGAGGGGATAGGAAGGGAGCAGTGCCAGGTGGGGACAGCTGGGATCTGTGGAGGAGGGTGCCGTCCCGAGGCCACTGGGGTGTGGGGGGGGTGCAGAAGCTGCGAAGTTGAGGCGAAGGAAGCCAAGAAGCCTGTGAACTGTCCTCATATCAGCCTCCCAGCAGTCTCCCAGGGTGGAGAGGGTGGCAGAAGGTCTCAAGGGACAGCCATATGTGGGGCCCAGGGTTCACCAGCCTGAAAGTCCTGCAGGTGAAATTGGTTCGGGGTGCAGGAGGAACAAGATCCCTCCTGCGACTTTACAAACTTGTGTGTCCAGCTGTTTAAAAAGGCTTTACTCATTTTCATAGTGATTATAAAATTTAAATGCAAAAAATGTTGACCAGAACTTGGACATCAGGCAGTCTGAGAATATGAGGAGAAGCCTACAGGCCTGCTTGAGCTGACTAGTGACACCCAGGAGGTGAGCCAGGAGCTGGTCCTCTTGGGCTTGGGGAAGGAGGGAGAAACACTGTGCCTGCCGGTCAGAGTGGAAGGACCAACTCAAGATGAGCATAAAAGAAGACTTTTGGCAAGTCCTGGGCCCTGCGCTGTGTAGCAGTGCTCCCCCTTGGGCAGTGGCATCCCAGGGGGCTTGGCAAAGCCCCAGAGCAGCCAGTGGAGCAGGGATCCACCCAGGACCCTTTCCTCCCACCATGCCTGTCCTATCATTATGGGCAGGAGCAGCCAGCCATGTTTACTGGCTTTGGATCAGGTCCCTCACTGACTGTAGTCTCACCCTGAACACAGGGACCATGTGTTTATATATTTGTACCCACTCTGCATCCAAGGGTTCCAGTAGTCTTAGATGGAAAATATTTGGAGAAAAAAGTTAGTATTGAATGTGCTCTCATGTTTTTCTTGTCGTCATTCCCCAAAGAAAACAATGTGATGGCTGTGTAGGTAGCACTTGCTTTGTACTAGGTATCCTAAGAAATCTAGGGATGATTTAAAGTACATGGGAAGGGCTGGGGGTATAGCTCAGTGATGGAAATCTTGCCCAGCTTGTGCAAAGCACGGAATTCAATCTCCAGCTCCACAAAGTAGACAGACATAAGACTTTCCGGGAGGACATATGTGGGTTCCAGGCGATACTATGCCATTTTACCTAAGACACTTACTCATCCTTGGTTTGGGTTCTAGGAAAAAAAAACCAACAACTCCGTGGATGGCAAGAGACTATTTCTAAGAGTACAGGTCAGCGGCATCCAGCACCTTCTTAATGCTTACAGTCATCACCACCATCCGTCTCCAGAACTTTTCCGTCTTTCCCAACTGAACCTCTCCCAGCTCACACACTAGGCTCCCCACTGCCCAGCCCCAGCAGCAGCCCATCTTACTTTCCCTCTCTGTGAACCTGACTACGCTAGATATTTCCTTCAGCATAATGTCCCTGATGTTCGCCCGTGTAGCTTATGCCGGTACTTCTTTCCTCTTCAGCAGAATAATTCCTTGTATGGATACAACATTTCCCCGTTTTATACACTGATGCATATTTGGATTATGTCCATCTCTTGGCTACAGTGCACTGAACATGAGAATTTAAATAAAACAAGTGCCAGAGGCAGTATGCTGGCGAGGTGAGGGTGGGTGGACATCTTGGAATCTGGAGAGTGGCCGGGCCGTCTGAGTAGGGGGCCGTGGATGCGGACACCAGGTCTCTTCTCAGAGCAATGGGCCATGGACACTGAGCTGCTGCCATGATTGGAGGCTTATTCATATATAATCACAAGGGCAAGTGCTCATCTCCTGGTCTACCGAGATGACATCAGGAGGAACACAAGGATACCTTTCGGGTCAACGTTCTCCATGCATGGCAGCAGGCGCCCAGCCCCGTCACCAATATTGCTCGCATCAACTTCTTCCATGTTCAGTGCTCCAACATCTGACTGGAAGCTGTCACCAAGCAGAATGTAAACACTGCTATGGTCTTCAGATTCCTCTACAAGATGTGTGACGTAATGGCTGCCTACTTTGGCAGGAGCAGCGAGGAAAACATCAAGAGCAATTTTGTGCTTACATACGAGCTGCGGGATGAGATCCTGGACTTTGGCTACCTTGAGAGTGCAGAGATAGGTGCCCTGGAAACTGTTGTCACCCAACAGGGCATCAAGAGCCAGCATCAGACAAAAGAAGAGCAGTCCCAGATCACCAGCCAGGTGGCAGGCCAGATTGGCTGGTGGCGAGAGGGCATCAGGTATGGCCAGAGTGAGCTCTTCGTGGAATGTGCTAGAGAGTGTAACCTGCTCGTGTCCCCACAGGGGCAGGTGCTGAGCGCCCATGTGTCAGGCTAGTTGTAATGAAGAGCTACCTAAGTGGCATGCACGAGTGCAAGTTTGGTATGGATGACAAGGTTGTCATTGAAAAGCACGGTAAAGGCACAGCTGATGAAACAAGCAAGAGCAGGAAGCAACCAATTGCCATTGACGACTGCACCTTCCACCAGTGTGTGCGACTCCGCAAGTTTGACTCGGAGCGCAGCATGAGCCTCATCCCACCAGATGGAGAGTTGGAGCTAATGAGGTATCGCACCACCAACGACATCATCCTTCCTTTCCGGGTGATCCCACTCGTGCAGGAAGTAGGATGCACCAGACTAGAGGTCAAGTTGGTGATCAAGTCCAACTTCAAGCCCTCACCGCTGGCCCAGAAGATTGAGGTGAGGATCCCAACCCCACAGCACAGAAGCAGAGTGTAGGCAATCTGCATGAGGGAGAAGGCCAAGTACAAGGCCAGTGAGAATGCCATTGTGTGGAAGATCAAGTGCATGACAGGCATGAAGGAATCGCAGATCAGTGCAGAGATTGAGCTTCTGTCCACTAATGACAAGAAGTGGGCTCGACCCCCCATTTCCATGAACTTTGAGGTGCCATTCACGCCTCCTGGCCTCAAGTGCACTACTTGAAGGTGTTTGAACCAAAGTTGAACTACAGTGATCACAATGTCATCAAATTTGCCACAGTGGCATTTATGAAACCTGCTGCTAGCTGCCTAGTGACAGCTGGCCCACCGCCCCACCCCACGTCTCCCACAGGTCCAGGTGCTGCTGGGTCACCATGCATCAGTGTCTCCTCCCCGCTGCTTCTCTGCCTTCCCTTTGCACCATCCCCTGAGCCTAGGTCTGGACTAACCACATAGCAAGTGGGACTGGCAGAGCCGTCCCTGAGCTCCCCCGGCAGGGCAGTTTTGGGTGGCTCTTGCTCTCCATCCATCTGTCCTGACCCAGTGCCGGGCTCTGAGTTCTGTGACCAAAGCCAGGTGGTCCCCCTGTCCTCTTCACTCCTGTGGCCATTCCTGTGGAGTGGGAGGGTTGGTTGCCCCTCACCTCAGAGCCCCCTTAAGGCCAGTAATGGATCCCCAGTCCTCAGTCCTTACTCTGCTTTAGGATTGTGTGCACTTCATTTTGTACACATCTCACTTCGTCCAGTTATAAACCCAATAAACTCTGTAGAGTGGAAAACAACGACAACAACAAACAAACAAACAAAAAACAAGTGTCAGGCACACTCACACAGATGCCATTATGGACAAGAGCTCTGTAAAAGAGAAACAAGGGGGGCCTGCCTGTTAGCTCAGTTAAGCACCTGCTCATGCAAATGCAGTCAGGGGCAGGATACCGTGGTTCAGTCCCCACCTCCACCTGCCTTACTAGACTGGCCTTTAAGGAGGTGAGCCAGCCAAAAGAGAGAGAGAGAGAGAGAGAGAGAGAGAGAGAGAGAGAGAGAGAGAGAAACAGGGAACCGATGACCACACACAAGGGAGATAGGGAGGAGGGGCTTGAGCTTCTATGCCTCTTAGAAGCAGGCCCAAACTTCTGTCCAGTCCAGCCTCTCATTCTGAAAATGTGGGAGCCGTGAGGTAGTCTCCAGGTGGAAGGAAGCTCAGGGGATGGCAACAGGGACAGCCCAGGCGAAGCCCAGGCCTCACAGCACCCATAAGGGCCCATCCAATCAGTCACAGGAGCTGCTTTGTAAGCACTACATGGCCCTGTGACTTCTCTCCATCTCAACTTCACCACCAAGTTCTCTGGAGAACAGCCAGTCCCGTAAAAGCATTCTTTCCCCATCCACTAAGCAACGGACACATTTTGCTGTGACTTAGTTATTGGCAGCAGAGGAGGCAGCCTTTGAGGTGTGGAGAAGTGCAAACCAGTGGCCTAATGAAATGGTTCTTGTGACTAAACGCTGTCTCCATCCCTCAATGGCAAGAGGAACATAATTTTGTTTGATGATGGCTGTGACAGAGGAGCACTATGATGTGGAGGATGAGATGTGACAGGTGGGGGGAATCACTGTTTTGGGATGTCCAGTGTCCTTTCAGGTGAACATGAGGGGCAACGAGCCCTTGCACAAAAAGGCAGGGCCGTGGAAATGGCAGTGTCCTATCCTATGTAGGACTGGGCCTTGCTGGACTCTGTCAGGGTCAGAAGTGAGGTCAGTGTGATGGATCCTGAAGGCAGGGACAAGGTGGAAGTGGGCATGGCTCACATGTGAGGGGCACTCGAGATAGTGGATCTCTGGGAGGGAAACCGG
>NDGM011097982.1:0-12429 GCA_002564305.1 Octomys mimax | reverse complement strand
ATCTTGTTTTGAGATTTTGTGCCATTGTTTTTATATTTTTTCTTTACAATAACTGATGTCAAAATAAATAAATAAATAAATATGGAAAAAAAAGAACCCAAAATAAGTGTCTAAAAAGAGATCTCAGAACCCCAGAACCAGGCAACAGATACATATGGAGGCAGCAAGAAATGTATATTCTGTGCATGCACACTGTTATAATGTTCACATGTGCTGTACAAGAAAGGACATTTTAACAAATGCTTTTAGTTCCATCACTTGTGATGAAATAATTCCCCTTGTGACAATCCTACAATGCAATCCAGGTTCAGCCTCAGAAAACAGCTAAGTCACTTTGTACTCACATCAATAAAAAACACAAAAAATGCTGTACTTTATTCTAATTTCTTATATATGTCTCTTGTGTGTAACAGCATTGTTTCTCTAGCTGAAATATCTAGCCTTCTAGTCACATGAGATTTCAGTAACCAAGAATGGACCATAGTACTACTGCAGATTAGTTCAGTAACCAGGTATTGATAGCAAAATAGGATGAAAAAGTAAGAGCAAGATAAAAAAGAGACCAGGAAAACTATAATTTTAAAAATGGAATCTACAGCTTCAGCACACAAGCCTAGTTCTATTATTTTTCTCTTTTGCCAAAGATCAATAAGTCTGAACAAGTTGTTTTCACCTATAAATGGTTAAGCTATTCTCTTTTTACTTGCAAATTCTTCTTTCACCTGTGAATAGAACATCATTTTCACCTACAAATTAGGACCTCACCTACAAATGCATCATTGCCTTGCTTTGGGTAGGCCCTTCTCTCTCAGCCACTAGACAAGAGGAAGAGTATAGATTATCCCATTCTACCTATTTTCACCACATACAATTTCCCAGTTACAAACTGCAGTGTGACTCACTTGTCACAGCACCTGCACTCCACTCTTGAATGTGTCCTAAAATCTTTGCCTAATGAACCCGCCTGTGGTTCTTACTGATATATTCTGAAAATATTTTTCTACAGTATAAGTCAGCAAATCTGAAAACTTATTCTACAAAAGAGTGTTTTAAATTCCTTATTTCAGCCTCAGGGATCTTTTTAGACCTAGTGAGGTGACAAAGGATTACATGTGAGTCACACTCTTGTGGTTTTACATTGCCATTTAGCCCTCATTTTCCCTGATAGCATTACATGCCTGTTTCTGACAGTAGTTGTAAAAGATACGTTAAGTGTGGCCAGAAAATTACAATAACTAAAGTGGAAGGATGAAGTCCAATATGCTTACTATCCTCACCATAGCTTACTGTTTTCTCATTTTTAGAAATATTCTGGACATTCTAACACAGCCTCATGAGTAGAGATTAACTTGACATGTAGAAAAACACCTAAGCTACAAATGGCAAATGGTTCTTTCTACTACATTTAAAAAATTTACACTAGAAATAAAGATCAAAAGAAAATATAGATAGTAAGAAATAGTGATAGGTTGCTTTTGCAAAAGTGGACAAGAGATGGAAGGAAGGAGTAGGGAGAAGGGAAGGGGATTAAAAAAAGAACTAAAATGTGTTATGTACATATACATACTCCACACAAGGAATGTCATCATTATGTGCTGCAAACATACTAATAAAATTGCCAGTTAAAATAAATGAATTCAGGGAAAGATAGTCTACTAGTTTTCACAGTAAACTAACAGCTCTCAGTGACAATCAATCGTGTGTCACATTCCTTCATAAACCTTTTTTGCCGCAACTTAACATGAGTTCATTTTCTGGGTCCTCAGAGGGAATGGAGATGAGACCCTGTTTTTAACTCAGACTGCTAGTAAATTACTTTTAGCCTTTTTCCCTACAAAATGAGTTGTCCCTTGCTCTAAGTCCCCATTACCAATCTTTAATCATTCTTTTTCTCTCACATGTACCTACTCATAGGTGGATACTGGTACTTGGTATCAATATAACTGAAAGCACTGTCCTTATATTTTTCTTAGAAAAGAAAAATAAAACACCTCTTCTACCCAATCTCTCCCACAATTCTCAGGGAAAGAAAATAACACAAATTTTTGTTCCCACTGGAGGGTATCAGCTACAGGTAAAAGAAACAGTAAGTTAAACATCAAAACAAAAAAAGTAGGCATAAAATGAATCACTAAATTACAGATATTGAGAAAAACATGGCTGCAAAAAGGACTTGTTTAGGACAGGTCTGTGACAAGCTTTATTGGCACCAGTGCTAGGAAATGAATGTGAACAGGCTTTTCTGCTCATGCCTCACATGCGCATTGCCTTCTTCTGAGTTCTGTTACAGATTCATCTCACTCACTGATCGCACTTCTCTAGGAAATGATCAACACAGGTAGACATCCAAGGCTGATTCAAAAATACAGGATGTGTTTAAATTTTAACAACTGTTTACAGTAAAAGACACAATGCTTTTAATACCCTCAATGTACTCTCCCTTGCTTTGAACACATTTATCCTATCATTTTGCCACTTTCTGAAGAATTTCTGTATCTTCTCTTTTGTGAGTCTTTACAAGGTGCCAAAAAATTATGGTGAAAGCTACCTCAAGTGGCCTCCCACAGAAAACCAGAGTTGTAAACATGCTATAATGTGTTCTCATCCACCTTATTCACTGGATCTAGTATCGTGTAAACTCTGTCTTTTTTAAAAAGTCAAAAAGACCATAAAAGGTATACGTTTTATTTCTATTCTGGACATCAAGGCAGCCACAATAGTACAAGTAAAGATAATGATGAAAGAGGACTTCCAGAACTCCTTCAGAGAGTGTCAAGAATGATGGAGGAAATGAGTGCAAAGCAGAGGCCAGGGGAGAGTTGAGGAGGGATTAATGGCAATGTAGCATTTACTATAATAAAACATTTTATTAAACATTCACTTTTTTTTTCAAATACATGTCATGTTTCTGATATGCAAATAGGCTCCTGCTCCAGGCAAATGCATTTGATCAATACTCTTTTATTGAACTAGTTATATGAGAAACATAACCTTTCTAGATCATTCTGTTCTAGACATAGCCTCACAAAAATCTATTATGTCACAAATATTTCTCTCTACATTTTCTGCCACCTGGGTCCATTAGAATTTTTTCCTTCTCAGTATATTTCCACCATAGAAGTTGATCAAGTCCCCCTGTGCCTGAAATCATTTCATGAGGTACTCAGTGAAAAGGTTTTATTATCTACTTGTATCTTGGTGATTCTAATAAGACCTGATTTTTTACCTCAGCTTTTAAGCTAGTTAAAATTTCCTCTGGACCATTTCTCACCTTCCTTCTTTGTGTCTGTGTTAGACTAGAAAAACTAGTTTTGTTGGTTTAGTTACATTAATTATTTATTCATTTACCTGCATTTTATCATCTTGAAATAGAGACACTCAGTGAAATAAGTGCTTGCCTGGCAAGTGCAAGGTCCTGAGTTCAATCCACGGTACCACAAAAAAAAAGAGGCAGCATGCCAAAGAATATCAACTAGCAATCAAAAAATCTAGAAATTAACCCTCAGTAATAGATTTAGGCTTGCAGAGATAGCGAGGACTTATATAAAGAAACTCAACATCAAATCCCATGATACTCCTTTTCTTTCAAGGTTAGAAAGATATAAAGTGAACAATTTCCTCAAATTTCATATGAGTTTTCTCTCCTTATCACTAATGCTGCTTACTGAATTGCCATGTGTATTATGCTTTGTCAACTAGAAATTTTCAACTCAGTTTTTACTTTGGCTTCACAGGGGAAGTTGGCTGTCACCTTCAGTGATCAACTGGTTGTCTAGGGGTCTTAATTTATACCTTCAGTTGGTTAGAAACTACTTCTTCAAGCTGCTCTGCAAAGCATGATAAAGCCTTGTCAATGGTGGACCAAGTAGTAAAGTGTTCTCTCATATATTTAGGACATAGTTACAACCCTGTAGTTGTGCCTTTTTGTGCCTTTTACCTCATGGACTAGGTCAGGAGTAAACTTCCACTCTAGGCATTCATTGAGTGCACCTGGCCAGTGTAGGAAGTGGCACAGGTGAACTTAGAGCAACCCCTATCCTATGTACTTGAAAGAGGAGAAACTTCTAAGGAGAATTTCAGAGGACTTAAGAGGTACCCTGGCTTATTAAAAGTAGTTCTCAAATTGAGAATTCTAAGCCTGCATCAGAATCATCCTAGAAACAGCATAGTCTCAGGGGCTGGGGAGATGTCTCAGTAGAATAAGCACTTTTCTGGCAAGCGCAAGGGCCTGAGTTCAATCCCCAGTTCCACCACAAAGAACAGAAACAGTATAGTCTCTGACCTCACCATACCAGATTCACTGTATTTGAACACATGGAAAATTTGCACTTTATAATTATCTTTAATTAGTTTTCAATGGAATTTAAGATTTAGGGATACCGTTTCAGTGGGAAAAGTTCAGATTTTAGAATCAGGTCTGAGACAGTATCCAGAGATCTTATAGTTGATATGTTTTTTCTTGGTTTTTTCTCTGCATTTTAGGGAAGGGTCTACAGTGTGTACAGGGTCTCACTGCATAGAATCACTCATAGTGATTCTCTTGTTTACAGCTTCCCAAGTGCTGGGATTACAGGTGCACACCACCATGCCCAGTCTCAATGGCCATTTCAGGGTGCACTGGGGTGCGGACCCAGCATGGAAGGCCCAGGGAACAAACCCTTGGCCCCTGTGCCTACTTTCAGGCACTTTAATCCTTATAGGTGATATGAAGCAGAAGAAAATTGCTTAAACCTCTGCATTTCACTTTTATTTATAAAATGGAGATAACAGTGCATGAAGGTCAAGTGAAATTTCATGTGGTGTACCTAATACCAGAGTATATGTCAATTCTTTGCCTTTCTACTGTCCCCTCATCAATAATAGACAAGACTTAAAGCCATCCAAAAAGCAGATCATTGCTGCTCTCCACTTGCACCCCATAACCACTCTATGGGTGATTTCTTCTCACTCAGTGGCTTCTTTCTGCTTTTAGTTGTTGACCACAAAATGAAACCACTTGACAGTGTTCTTTGCAAGAATAGATTATTTCAGGTTCTTCTGGGAATCGTTGTGCCTGACATATAGTAGGAACTCAAAATTATTTATTGAATGAATACTGTCTTTTATTTCCAACCATACTTTTCTGAATCTCTAACCCCCATTTTATTGACATAAACCCAATTTAGGTAAATCAAACAGATCACCTATCACATCAGAAAGCAGATCCACTTTTACTTGTATAGACAAGTCCAAAGGAAACCCTTCCCTTCACTCCCAGAGAGGTGCACTTCCTCTCCTCGAGTTACCAATTCCCTAGGAAAAACTAGCTAGCACTTAAACCTCAGGTCCTTAGGCCTTGTTAATATGAAATAGAAATCTAACCCTGATTCCTCTCAGCTTCTGTGCAAACATCAGACTATTAGACAAAAATATACTAGGCTGCCCTTGGGAAGAAAACAGCTTCTCTGAGCTTTGAGATGAAAGGACAGGAAGCCTGAGAAAAGAAGAGGAAGGAAGGCTGAACATAAGGAGAGCAAAGCAGTTTCTAACTCAGCTGTTTCAATTGCATTTGGCCCAAGTTGCATATTTACCTTCTGAGTATGAAGGCTGAGTGACTTGTTCCCTCTCCAGGCTCAGATCAGAGAAATAACTTCTCCTCCCAGCTTGTCAGGCAGAGATGGGAATCCCAGCTGCTGTTTGCAGTGGTGCCTGAAAACCTTACTTTACCTTTAGAGGATAGGGGCGGAGTCGAGCCTAATAGGAATTAACTCCAACCATGCTGGAGGCTTCAAACTCAGCTTCAGACATGCAGTCACTTGAAGTAGAAACTAGCTTAGCAAGTAGTCAATTCCCACCTCCAAACTCACAATTGCTATATCCAGTGGGGGGAGCACGCCCACACTTGGCTTGAATTCCGTATCTGTCTCAATTCCTTACTTGCTGCCCAAATCCCTGCTGAGAAATAAATTCTCTGTTTTTTCCAAAACCTTAACAGTCTCCACCAGAGACTGGGTAGCAGATTGACATGGCTGAAACAACTGACAGAACAAACACCTGAAGAGAGCGAGACACTGTTAGATATAGGACATAGCTAAAGGAAGAGAAATGATAGGCCATTTTTCATGAAAATCTTAAAATCAGTATTACCAGACACACCGTAACTGTATATGAGATAGAGCCAAAACTTTTGACATAGTAAACTGGAGAAAGAAAATTGTGGTTTTTCTTTATTGCCCATTAAAATGTCTCCTTTAATTTTTTTTTTCTTAAAATGAAACTGGAGTAAGACACTGATTGTCATAGTCTGATGGGAACATTGCTCTAACAGAGAAATCTTTGAGTTGAGGATAGAAAACTGCTTGCATTTAAGGAAGTACTGCAGCTGGGCATGGTACACATTCCTATAATCCCAGCATTAACAGGCTGAGACAGGAGGGATGCCATGAATGGGAGGCCACCATGGGTTGCATAGGGAAACAAGCCTGCACTACAAAGTACATTCTGTCTCATAAAACAAAAGAAGGGGAGGAGGAGAAGGAAGAGGAAAGAAAAATGCAAGCAAGGAAGAAAATGTTAAAATTATGCTTTAAAAGGACAAATCATGCCTTTTAAATAGTGACAGTAGTATCAAAAGCATACACTTTATCCAAAAGCATCAATTTTCTGCTTTGAAAAAAACCTGAGAGATTTGAAGATGAATGGAGCTTTAACTGATGCTTTGCTCCAAACTGATGTTATGTTTTCCAAGTATGAATTTCCCTGACCCTGTAGTCACTTCAGAAAACTTATCATTTTCTATGTTGACATTAATTTTCTGCACATGGGTCTAATTTTCTCTCCAAAATGCTGTCTAAACAAGAAACTTACCTAAACAAATCAAAATGAGTTCAAAGGAGAAGTGGTAACTAGGTTAAATTTAACATAGCATACTTGACTGATTCAAAATATCTATGCTCCTATAATGGCCCAGTTGCCTTCCCAAACAGTATAATTGTTGTCAGACCCATTTTCTAGCATTTTATTCCAATAACTCAAAATATAAAAGTGAATTGTCAATGTAATTCATTCATTATAAATTAATTATTTAATGAAGTTCCTAAAGTTTTTCCTTCCTGCTTTGTTCTTTTTTTTTTTTTTTTTTGCGGAACCAGGGATTGAACTCAGGCCCCTGTGCTTGCCAGGCAAGCTCTTATCCTACTGAGCCATCTCCCTGGCCCCTAATTTTTTTTTTTTTTTGGTGGAACCGGGAATTGAACTCAGGCCCTTGCGCTTGCCAGGGAATCCTTCCTGCTTTGGATATAGGCATACATCCTGTCTTTTATTAATGATAAGCCTTATTTATGCAAGCATTTGTATATCCAGCTATTTTCCATCAGCAATTTCTAACCATTTTTTCTTCTCCAATGCACTGCTAAACCACATTCCCATCTGTAATAATAGCTTACTGAGGCAGTTCCTGGCAAAGGGACAGATGACTTCTTGGATGGAACATCAGACTTTTGGGAATGTAGGCTCCCTGGATAATTTAAATCATCTCCCAGTTGTTGCCTCCAGTTGTTGCCTCCTTAGATATCAGCAGTTTCAGATATAGAGCTAAATAAACAGAAAATAAGACAAAATTACCATACACTCAGTAACTGTGTCTAAGCTCTAGTTAGAACTTTGATACATAAAAAATAGCTGATTCTACTATAAGCAACTTGCCTTTTGCTCAGTGGCTACACCTGTCACTTTCAGAACCTGACACGATTTGGAATACATTTTTATGTCCTCCTTTTCAACATCTTCTCACTTGTACTCCAGTTTTTTTAGGTGGAATAATATGGACATTTAAGTATATACTGAATAATAGTATGAATTATTGAGCAAAGATTTATTTTTAATTATGTAGTTTGTTATTTTGTCATAAAGAAATTGCTTTCATCTTCTGACTCTTGGTATTATATCAATTAAAAGTGCCCTTCAGCCATATTTCCACAAAATCATGTGGGAAGGATTGAGAAGTAAAGACTTTTTATATTTAGAAAGTATAATGATATATAGCATTTCTAATGGTGCTAAAATAAGTATTGGCTATGGAGCATATAAATTCTGCTTTTGATTCATATGGAATAAGAGACTCTTAAAGAGCCAAGATATGTGTGACAAGTGATCCTAATACATATTCCCATCCCCATCCAAAGTAGCAGCATTTTCCCAGCAAGATCAACACCCCAAAAACATTTCCCAGTCTAAACAAAATATCAGCAATCAAGAGCTTCTATAAGCCAAAACCAGTAAGCTGTCTGTTTTTGTAGTTTTATTGGCACATAGCCACATTGTATTCATTTATGTATTTTCTATGGCTGTGTCAATGCTACAATTGCACAGATGATATCAGTAACAGAGATCTTATGGTCCACAAAACCTAAAATACTCATTACCTGACTTTTTACAGAAACGATGTTGACCTCTAATGTATTCACACCAGTGGATGACAGAAGAGATGTGATGCTAGTTGTTCAGAGGATAAAGTTAAAAGGGAAGAAGAGAAAAGCGAAATAAATAGAAATGCCATCTGCTTTCAGGTTTGTTAATGTGCCAGGCAGCCCTCATCATTTCTTCACAATCTACTGCCTGTGAGTCAACAACATGTTAGTGTTCAGTATAAGCAAACTCTTCCATAGCTTCTGAAAATATATTTCACTGTTAAATATCTTTTGAAGCTATGTTCACGTTGTTTTACAATATATTTTATGCTAATTTTCCTTTTTAGTCAAAGCTGCTGCTTCTTTGGTAGCTGCTTTCCTATTTTCTTCATAGCAATTTTTCTTCCTATAGATGTATATTCTAGTCTTAAAAGAAGGGTACATTTATTTCTAAAGTAATTTGTACAAAAGTAGTAATCTTTGAACTTTGGGAATTTTGCCTATAAGTGCTGAAAGATCTAAAACTATGTAGACTCAATAAACTGTCACCAATAAAAGTTGAATATAGAAGATACTCCTTGCTTATACTATAGTTTTAGTTCTAGACTGAAAACTTAGAGATGAAACTGTGCATTTCTTTATTTCATAAAATCAGAACTGACCACTCTTGTTGAGTTTCCTTGTTGACCTTAGAAAATGAACTGGGGCTGTTAACTAGTGACATAGTATACTGGTAAATGTTTGATAACGGGCTTCAGATTAGAGGAAAAGTGCAAAAGATCCCTGATTCATGGCACTTGCTGATTCTTGCAGTATAAATCCTTTCATCATGACCAATTTTAAGTTACCAAATGGATATCAATTGAAGTGACCCTGGAAAGAATTATACAGTTAACTCTAAAAAGCTAGTATAAACTGACTTCACATACCATGGGAACTCAAATTCAAAAAACTATATCCATTTTCCTCCATGTAGATTTGTAAGCAATATAAAATATTAATCAAAATGAGATAGGTACCATTGTTATTTAATATGTTACACATAACTTTTTCCAGAGTATGTGTTATGCTAGCTGACTCAGAAGCACTTCAAGTATATTCTGCTAGGAACAGCTTTTAAACTTTTACAGAGCAAATTTGTTATTATTCCAAAACGAACCAAAACTAAATTGTTCATAGGTCTTTTTGTCTACTTTCACAACTTTTGGAAGAGGGTCTTTATTTGGTTTATTATGACAAACATAAACCAAAGTTTATAAACATAAGTTTCTTAAACTTAATATACCAAGCTTTGATATAAATTGTACAGAGCAAATTAAACTTTATCATATGAACCCCATGATATCTTTATGTACATATATTTTATTGAAAGATAAAGTATCTTTGAAAAATTTAGAGAAAATTTCCATTGAGATGTTAAATAAAACAGATTTTAAAATGCTATATACCAGTATGGGAATCCTATGTTGATTCTTGCCTTTCTAGAAGAAGGCAACTGGTCAATATCTAACTCACTGCCATAGTTCAAATATGTCTCATCCAAAATTGAAGTTTGACCAGTGTGTAGTAAGCAGTGGACCTTTTAGGAGATGATTAGGCTGTGAAGGTTTCTCCCCTTTTGCAGAAATTTAGCGCCCTTTTGATTTGTTGTTCCTCTGCCTTAAGCCAGGTAAGGACCAGTTTCTTCCCTCTGCAGGATGCAGCAACCAGCTACTAACTTGGAAACAGAGACTAACCTTTTTTTTTTGAACCAGGGATTGAACTCAGGCCCTTGAGCTTGCCAGGCAAGGGCTTATTCTACTGAGCTATCTCCCTGGCCCGAGACTAACCTTTTTATGATAACTAAAAGCACTCCGTACTGTGATCTTGAACTTTTCATTTTCCAGAAAAATGAGAAAATATTTTTTCTTCACATAAATTACTCAGCCTTGAGGATTTTGTTATAGAAGCATAAATATACTAGAGATTTATTAATCTTTGAGTGCTTGTCCAGTGTACGAAGCTCTGGAAGCCCAGAGTAAAAACATAGACAGGAATTCTGACCTTTTAATACTAAATTAGTATTAAAACAAGGTAAAGACAACATTGATATAGTCTGTGTCATTATGTTTGCTAATGTTTTACACTGAAACATCTTAAAATCTGTGCTAGTTCAGAGCAAAGGGAAACTACTGATGGGTTTTATATTATCTAACTTCAAATAGGAAAACATGTTCTTGTAAAATTTAGACTTTTGTAATTTGGCATTTCCATTTGGCATTTTTTCCTCAAAACTTCCTTCCTTCAGCAATCATCTTGTATATACAACCTTCAAACTTGACTTTTCAGTTTCCTTTTGGTTCATGCATTAAATGTATCTCAAAACTGAACTGGTTATGAGATTGGTTTGCTGAGGAATAGAAAAACTACTCTTTCCTGCTCCAGTTAAGACTTGAGTAGAATTCTATTTTTAGAGCAGCATACTAAATCATTGTCCAGAGAGCTGAAAGAACAAGTAGTCCTCAAACTCTGAGTGGTACTTTTGATGTTATCCTTCCATGTTCCTCCTCTCATCAGTGTCATTTGATGCCTTTTTAACACTACCCCTGTCATTTTAATCAACCAATGCACACGGAGAATTGGCCACTGGGCATATAACTGATTACCCTAACTACCCAGATTCACTTCTTAAAGAACAGTCTAATTTCAATTTTACAATATTCTAGGAATCAAAAGAAGCAGCATTCTAGAACCAAGAAATTGTTCTTGCCTCTCCCTCCTCAGGCAAGTCACAGAGCTTTTTGAATTGGCAACTTTCCTCACAGATTGCTTGTGTAGCTATAGCTACCTTATTCCAAAAATCTGGGTAGTCTTATCACATCAAAATAGCTTAGAGGCTGGAGGAAAGGAAAGGATCACAAGATAACCCCCAAAATGCTCAGGAAATGAGATGTAAAGCTCAAGAAATATGCAACAGCTTTTTCCTTGGTGGTAATCTGATAGGGCTTGTGACTGTCCAGTGCAGACAGTGCTTAATGGCAGATTGCTTGCCCACAAAATGGCATGAAGCAACAGCTGCTGGAAGTAAAGATAAAACATTAAGAAAAGCTCTATTCAGGGATCCTCACCTTTGTTTTCAGGGTAAGTATTTGGGTGTGAGTTTAAGACCACCCCAGGGCACATTTGGGCAAGTTATCTACAGTTTTCTTGGCAGAAATGAATAAAGCAATTGTCAGCAAATATATTGTTTAACCTCTTCCTCAGATGTAATTCCTTTTTCTGGGGATATTTTAGGCATTTCAGTGATTCTAAATTGTTTTGTATCTAGATCTTCCTAGGAAGTTGTCACCAAGAACGTTGACCAGGAATTATAGACAAATACTGCTAATCTTTGCCAATAGGATTTGCCTTTCAATCACTACATCCCTTAAATTCAAATAGTGAAGCTGACCTCTACAACAACCTTAGGAGATTTGATTTTCAGAGCAGAAAACTGAGGCTTAGATACATTCCTAAAGCCGCATAGCTCTTAAGTCTATCAAATGAATTTTAAAAAATGAACTGAGACAAAAGACTGACTGGGTGGAAACTGAAGGTCGGTGCCAAAAGGGATCTGAGGGAAAGAAATACATGTAGTATTAACCTCAAATATCTGCTTTTAAAAAATAAAGGCAGAGAGGGGCCGGGTAGATGGCTCAGTAAAATAAGTACTTCCCTGGTAAGCACAAGGGCCTGAGTTCAATCCTCAGTTCCACAAAAAATACATAAATAAATAAAAATAAGGGCACAGAAATATCTGTATTTCAAATGAGAATAAAGGTACGAAAGACTGTCTCTATCTTCTTGTCCCTTCTTCTTAAAGACTATGATGATCAGTAAATAATGAAGTTCAACTTGGCTACTAGGTTATATGAATGAACATATAGTTATATGAGTCTAGAGCTCAGAGGAATGTTCTGGAGTGAGAGTTCATGTATAGAAGACAATAACACTAAGAATAGACAATACACAATGTACTAACCATTGTTACTCTCCTAAAATCTTGTTTTGAGATTTTGTGCCA
>NDGM011097978.1:0-16458 GCA_002564305.1 Octomys mimax | reverse complement strand
TTGAAGTTTAAGTCCCTACAGAATATGATAAAAAACATTTAAAAATTAGAATATATTTTAAAAGGGCCTGGGGAGATGTCTCAGTAGAATAAGCACTTCCCTAGCCAGCGCAATGGCCTGAGTTCAATCCCCGGTTCCGCAAAAAAAAAAAAAGAACATTTCAAAAATAGGCATAAAGAATTATATAATTCTCATGTTTGCACATAAGTCCAAAAAACTCACCATGTACAACTCTGAGGCTATTCTTGAACTCAAAATGATCCTCTTGCTTCATCTTCCAGAGTAGAGGAATTACAGGCATACACCACAATGTCATGCTGTAAGGTTATCTTTAATGCTTTAATTTTATTCTTATTTAAAAATTCAGAGGGCTTGTATCTTCTTTGTTCTGTTGCTATTGATTTGTTTGTGTGTATATTTGTTTCATCCCTGAAGTTAGGTTCTTACTATGTAGTCCACCTGGACTTGAACTCACAGTGAAGAATGAGCCTGACCTGGAACTCAAAGTGACACTTCCAAACTCAATGTGCAAATTTGTAATGGCTGAACTATGTGCCACCAGGCACAGCTTTGAGTTCAATTTTATTTTTCTTCCATGTCCAAAAATCTATTTCTTTAAGATTCTCCAATTTTTAAGACAGCATTTTGAAAGTTACTGAAAAGTTCTCTTATATTTCAATAATGTCTTTTAAAATTCCCCTTTTTATTTTGAATTGCATTGATATGTATCTCTACATATTTTTGTAAGATTCAAAACAGGTTTTTCTGTTTTGTTTATCCTTCAAGAAAATCTTTTCTGTGATTCATTAATCTATTGCATTCTTTTTTATCTCAATTTCATTAACTTCTTCTTTGTGATGGTGAACCATGGATTGAACACAGAACCTTACCTTTGCAAGGCAGTGCTGTATCACTGAGCTAAATCCCCCACTGCTTGATTTATTTAACTTATATTCTGAAAATTTTTCAAGACAGAGTCAGCCTGACATTGAGCTCATTAAATGCAGTCCTTCTTCAACCTTACCAGTGCTGAAATTACAACTGTTAGCCACCAGACCAGCTCTCCTCTGATCTACATACTTTCTTTCCTTGTGAAAGTTTTGGATGGGATAAAATTTGTTTTTCTCACCTTATGGTCTGTCATGATATTTATATGGATTCACTGTGCTTTTCTTGATACATTTTTTCAGTACTAAGAGTTGCAATCTGGACCTTGAACTTGCTAGGCAAGTGCTTATGTCACTGAGATAATAATCTCCAAAGATATTCTATTTTTATGCTGTTATTCACAGTTGTGTTTCTCTTTGTAACACTACACTGTTTTGACACATACTTTCTGTAATATTGCACTAGTAGTAATTTTTATTTTTATGTATTTATTTTGGTACTGGAGATTGAAATCAGGACCTTGTGTTTCACAAGCCAGCACTTATGCCACTGAGCTATCTCCCACTTCTTTCATTTAAACAATGATTACTCAAAAAATTTTTTTTGATCCTTTTGAATTATTATGAGTGAGTATATTGTGTTTTTTTTATCTCTTCTGATTACTTATGCTTGATATTGACACTATCTGAAAAATAGTTACCTACTCTGACTTGGTTTTGGGCTTCCATTGTAAATGACATTAAATTCTATTCTTGATATTCACTATATGTGTTTATGTTTGAGTTAAGTTTATTGTATACTGCACACAGCTGTTTTATTTTTCATATCTAATCCACCAACCTGTGCTTTTATTAGAATCTTAAGACAAATTATTCCAAAAATGTATTACTAAAAGTTATTGACTGATTTCTATCACTGCATCATTTTTTGCTGAATCTCCTATTTTTAACCTTTTTTTGTAATGTATCATTGTACCTTACTTATTCAGTATTTTGATTAACATTATTGGTCTAATATTACAATTTAGGAATTTGTTCTGGTTTTTAATAATGTTTTGGCAGGCAAAATTAATTCAAGTGCCTTTTTCAATGGAAATTCATTATTTCTTCATCAATTTTTAGAGTTCTACAGGATAAATTAATTTAAGTTG
Source organism: Octomys mimax (assembly GCA_002564305.1). NCBI lineage: Eukaryota > Metazoa > Chordata > Mammalia > Rodentia > Octodontidae > Octomys > Octomys mimax. Next base: position 14,420 of record NDGM011097978.1, on the reverse strand, counting down.
AAACTTCTATTCTTCTAAGATTTAATATTTTTACTCTAACCTCTCCCATGCCTCCCCCAACACACCTTTTGAAATTCCCAGGGTTAGGATGGTACAGAAAGAAGAAAGAAAGTCAAGAATCAGAACACAGAAGTCAGATGTTAGGTAGAGATTCCTCTCCTTGTGGGAGAAAAAGACTCACTTAATAACACAGAACTTGTATTTCTACACCTGGGAGGTTAATGTCAATTGAAATCTCTCTGCATAAAAACTTGTTTGGTTTACCTCAGGTCCTATTCTAATAGCTTGTTCACATGGCTCACCCTGGGTGCTCTCTGTTCTATGTTCTTCCTTAGCTTTAAGCCCATAGGTGTGATCAATCTCCAGATTCAGTCTGTCTCCCCAAATCTCTCCATCTTCTGTTTTTTAGCTGCAAGTAGCCAGTTGAAGTTAGAGAAGCGGTTTGGAGGACTCCAAAGAAAAATTCTCTTTCTTGAACACTTTGTAATTTGAGCAAACTTACTCATTTAGATTAAAGATTCCCAATCCAAGAATAATTTAAGGTCTCTGCATTCAACAATTTAACATGATACATCTAATTCAACTTTAAGAGAACTGAGTTGTCAGTGTAACTGGAAATTGTCAATACATGTCAGTGATTTTAGTTTCTTTAATAGCTAACATATTACTGTGGCATTGCTGTATTTATTCATTTATTTTGAAACTTGAGCAAAGGACTTTTCTGGTTAAATAAAAAAAATCCTTTCTTTCTCACAGGCATCAGACCCAAATTGTATATTGTTATGAAGCACTTTTTACCCAGGATAAGTTTTTACATTTTATAGCTGTGTGCAAAAGGTTTCTACATGTGAGACCCAGCTCTCTTGTGCTCCAGACATCAACAGGCAGCTCTTTGTTGAATCAGGGAGATTCATGCCTTTCCTTTTTTAAGAGAATTTTTTTTATTTGTCCATCCACTGATACACATCTGATAATATGTTTTATCTTATGGTATGTTTTATCTTAAGATATGCATATCTTGTATGCATAATTTTCTGTTATATTTCAAAGACCAAGTTAAGGTGAGGCCTGTGTGAATCAATTCCTTGCTCTCTATCAAGGTGACATGGTGTCTTCAGGCTTTATCTTGGAACTACGTACAGAAACTCTTTGCATTTTTGTTAGTGTCAGGAGACTGAGTCATGACCATTGTATGACCAAGTTGTTTTTGTGAAAGCTCCATCTGCGAAAATGGACACACTTCCCACTATGCAATCTTATTTACAAAAGGAAGACAAGGGATGAAAGGGAAACAAACTGAAATAAGTTTTGTGAAGGATATTGACAATCAGTAACCCCATAGAAGTTAGTCAATGCAGACTGTCAAGAGGATAATTACCAAAGCCACTTTTGTGGAACAGAAAAAAAGGGAACAATGATAGCTTGCCATTTATGACTAAAGAGGTGAATAGCATGTTTTTCCACATGGAATTAGCCCTCCAACAGCATCATAAAGGAAGGGGGAGATAGTTCAGTGGTCTAAGTGCTTACTTGGCAAGTGCGATGACCCAGGTTCGATCCTTGGTACTGCATGCTGTGCAGGCACTGGAATGCCAGGCATATTGTGCAGACCACCAAAACTAGGCATGCTAGTGCACTCCTCTAATCCCAGTGGTGGGGAAGTTGAGATAAGATTATCTCTATGAATCTGATCTGCATAGTGAGACGCTGTACCAAATAAGTAAATAAATAAATAAATAAAGCCATCAAAGAAAGAAGTAGCAGTTTCTTGTGTAGGATGTGACAAAAATAGACATTGTGTTGAGGAGTGGATAAAGAAGTTGTATTTTTACAAAATGGAGTATTATTCAGGTACGAAACAGGATAAATTTGGGGCTTTTATTGGTACATGGATGCAGTTTGAGAACATACTCTTAAGTGAAATAAAGCAAACCCACATGGACAAACATTATTTTGTCTCCTTAGTGTGAGAATCTGAAAGAGAAAATGGAATATGAAGGGCACAATAGATACTAGGACAAGAATGAACTTATTTAAAATGAAAATTACTGAGTTGAAGAGGATAGGAGGAGTGGGGAAAAGAGATATAGCTATATATGTAAGACAAGATAATTTGGATAACTGTACTGTGGATTTTTGCTGGTATATGGAAAGGAGCAGTTAATGCTTAATTTTTTTTGTCTCCTTTTTCAATTGTTGCCTTTTTTCTCATCATAATTCCTGATATTTCTTTCTTTCTGTTCTTCCAATTTTGCATGTAAATATCTAATTATACAGGTAACTAGTTGGATGACAACACGGCATTACAATAAATACTGTGAAATTTATATTATTTTGTTAAGTTAAATTCTGTATCAATTATAATTTTTCTGTTTTGTACTATTTTGTATTCTCTTTAAACAATGAAAGATTAAAATAATAAAAATAAAACTCTAAACATAGTTTATTAAATCAAAATTTACCAGCACACACAAAAAAATATAGCCATTATAAAGAATCCTGAGACTGCCAATGGACTTCACTTGGCATATACTGAGTTGCAAAAGTAATTAAAACATTGGTAAAGATGTGTCAACTCTAGACATTTGAGCATCAGAGAGAGGCAGATTAACAATTTTCAAGATGGACTTAGTGTCTGATGTCAGTACTTTCACAGACATCAGGCTGTGTCTCCCTTGGGAATGTCAAGCAGAGGGCCTAAATCTTGAGTTGTTAGCTTAAGGTCCGAGTGGAGCCAATTAATATTACAAAGAAAGGTCTGAAATAAGTTAAGCTTGCAAAATTATCAACCTGTATGTGAAAAGGTTGTGACACAATATGTCTCTGTTGTAAAAGGTGACCTAAATATGAGAAAGCTCCATGGTTTGCACCTTTTTGTTGGGCCACCATCATACCTCCATTACAAAGTGCATCTAATAATTGGAGAAATATTTGTACAAAGTGGATGAGGATCCATGTGCTAGAAGAATATCATGCATGTGATGAAAATGATAAGTATATCCATGAGCCTGAGCAACCGAAAAAATACCTGTAGCCACAAAATATTGACATAGGATCAGACTATTTGCCATTCTTCATGGCATAAAACACCATTGGAAATGAAACATAGTGCCCCATGATTAATGTAAGGTAAGCAAAATGTTTTTTCTTGAGGATGAAGAGTCATTATAAAACACAACACACAAAAACAATCTTTTAAATCAATAATCATGAGGGGAAAAAAGTAAAGGCATTTACAGGACTAGGAAATTCTGGATAAAGGATGGAAACACAAATTCATAGAACCTGTAGGTTCTATGGTATGATTAACACCTACAAATTCTGTAATAATCCCCACATTTCTGACTTATCTCTTATTCAAAAATTATATTATTCCACTGCCTAATGGATGATACAGAGCCCTCATCATCAACTGCTCATTGGTGTGTGAGCTGATGTAAGTTTGTTCTGAGTTGCCACTGACCCACACAAATATTGTCATTAGAAGTATAAGAAATCTTGGACACCTTTCTTGGGGTTACAGAAGAGACCAAGATTCCTGTTGAAAATGTGAAGGCAAGGAACATATGCCACACGGTCCTTTTTGGGGTCTACTGGAAGAAGTTCTCCCCTTCATTGTATTAATCAAGGACTTGAGTTGGGAGAAAATCTTATAACTTTTGATGAGCTATCAAATATTTAGAACTGAAGAAAAATACACACACATTCTGTAAAGTATTAAAACCTCATAAATCTACTGGTATACATGATAGGGTAAAAATTGAGAAATGTCCAAATTGGTCTTCTGCATCCAAGCAGATTAACAATTTATCACTAATTCTAGAGTAGCAGTTTTTCATGGCTCATAGTATCTGTTTTACATTTCAAATCCTATTTTCTTATTCAATGAGTCACACTAGTGAGACAAATAATTTTGCACATAAGGGCCTGAGTTATTTCATGTATGAGTATGGTCTCAAGTTCAACCCATTTACCTATACAAGTCTCTAGATTGTTGCTCTTTATGGTTGAGTATGAGCGCTCCACCACAAAAACTAAAAAAAAAATTACTGTTTCCTCTGTTGACAGCTATTTTGGTTTTTCTCATGATTTATCTATTAAAAATTGTGGTGTATAAACATCGGGACATATATAACACTGTAGTATGATGTTTTAATTATTCTGGAAAGGTACAAAAAGGGAAAATGTTGGTTTGAATGGTAGCTTTATGTACATTTTATGAAGGAACCTCCAAACCAATTTTTACAGCTGTAATACAAGGCTAATTACCTACCAGTAGTGGAGAAACGTTTCTTTTTCCACACAGTACAGACATCATATGTCATCAGTTGACTTTTTGATGATTGTCATTTTTCCTAGAGTGAGGTAGACTATCAATATTATTTTAATTTGTATGTCTCAAATGGCCAGTTATTTTGAACAATTTTTCATGTTTTTATATGCCATTTATATTGATTCATCTGATGTGTGTATTCCCCTCAGATGAAAATTTTTGAGTAAGGTCTTTGAAATTGGGTGATGTGAATTTTTTCAGTTCTTCATGTGTTCTATCCCAGTATCTTTGTCTGTGGGATAAGCTATCATTTTTTCCCATTTGGTTGGTTGCCTTTTCACCATGTTGAATATATCATTCTGTTATGAGAAACCTTTTAAATAAGATAAGATGACACTTTTTTGATACTTTGTATTATTTCCCTAATAGTCTGGGTTTTGTTCTTAACTCTCTGCCTGCACTTATACAGGTCTTTGAGATTCCTGCATATTTCCTCATCCAATAAATGTAGTGTTTCTATTTTAATATTTATATCTTTGATCCATTTTGATTTTATGCACCTATGGTACTGAATTTAATTTTTAATTCTACAAGTGTTTTTCTGCAGAATTTAGAGGCTTCTTTGTAGAGTATTATAAAATCTGTGAATAATTTTGATTTAATTAATTTCTTTCTTATTTTTATTTCTTTTATTTCTCTCTTGTCTAAGCGCTCTGGCAAATGTTTCCAAATCTATACTGAATAAGTGTAGATCATAGAAGTCTTTCCCTGTTCCTGATTTGAAAGTGAAAACTTTCAGATTTCTGTGTCTTTACTGTGATAATGATTGTTGGTTAGTCAATATTAAGTTTGATAATTTGATGTTGTTGACTATTAATCTGTGGGTTTCATGAGATTCAGGTAATTGTCATTCATTCCTATTTCCTGTAGGGTTTTTAATGAATAAATTCTGTATTTTATTAGAAGTTTTTCTGCATCTAGAAATGCTCGTGTGATTTTTGTCTTTAGTTCTGTTGATATTACATGTGTTGCTTTGCACATGTTGAAGCATCCCTGCATTCCTGTGATGAGTGCCACTTGTTCATGTTGTATAATCTTCTTGATGATTTGCTGGAATCTTTTGCTAATATGCTATTGAAATTTTTTTCTCCTGTGCTCATTAGAAAGATTGGTCTGTAGTTCTCTTTTTTGCTTGGGTTCTTCTCTGGTTTTGGTACTAGGTTAAAGCTTATCTGCTGGAATGGGCTAAGGAATATTGCTCTCCTTTTGATTTCATTATATTTTTTGAGGAGTCGTGACATTAAATATTCTAAATTTCTTATAAAATTCCACAATGATTCTATCAAGACCTAGACTTTTATTTATTGCTAATTTTAATTACATTTTTAATCTTACTAAATGATATTGAGTTACTCAAATTTTTCATATCTTCTTTATTCAGCTTATGTAATTCATACTTATCTAGGAATCTGTCCATTTCTTCTGTTTTTCTTTTGTTTTAATTTAAATGAGAAAAATAGCAGTGAAACAGTTTCAAAACAAGTTAGCAGTACTTTAACAATAATTAATACATTGCATATTGGGTGGGGTTTTTTTGTATTTTAGGGAAAGGTCTACAGGGTCTCAGTACTGTATGGGACTCATAGTGATCTTCCCATTTACAGTGTCCCAAGAGCTGGGGTTACAGGCATGCCACCAAGTTCAGTCTTGTTTGCCCTCTCACGATGTCCTGGGGGCAAGGCTGGAATGGCAGGCCTGGGGATTGAAACTCAGGCCCCTGTGCCTCCTTGCATGTGCTTTAACCTGCTATTTGGCCATCCCTGCATATCATTATCTTTGTGGTAGTTATTTAGTGGATAAGGTGAAGACATGATATCTTGTCTAAACAGTAGAAGTACAAACTTTTCTTCTCATTGAACTAATAGAAAGTAGCTATATATCTATCCTATCTTTTATATACATATATTTTGTTTTTCACTACAAAGCGGTCATTTATTTATCCCCCTTTTTTGTTTTGTTTTGTTTTGTCAGAGATGGGTGCTCCAAAGTTGTTGGAGAAGTTGTTTTTGGAGAATACTTTAAAGAACATTTTCATACTTGATGCCAATTAAAATATGGTAGATACTTGAATTCAGCAAAATAACCCAATATAGTCCAATAGTCTATAATAGTAGTGGGTTATTGATAGAAACGACAATTGTCTGAAGCTGTTGACTTGAGACTTTTATAGTTCAATATATTAATATGGCATTACTTTTTATACATTGTGGCATAGGATTGTCCTGCTACAATGTTGTGCATGGTTTAACTTCTAAATTTCTATGTAAAAATGTGTAATTTTTCATTTATTTTCTTTTTAGTTAATTAAATAATTAATTATTATTATTTTTTTTTTTTGCAGAACTGGGGATTGAACTCAGGCCCTTGCACTTGCCAGGCAAGCACTTATTCTACTGAGTCATCTCCCCACCTCCCTCCCCCTGCTTTTTTTGCGGAACCAGCAATTAAACTCAGTCCCTTGCACTTGCCAGGCAAGTGCTTATTCTACTGAGCTGTTTCCTCAGCCCCTTTTACATTCTATAGAGATTTAAAGTTTAGAATATCCACAGTTGTGAATTAACAATTCCATGTTATATTTAAGGCATTTGATATTCAGGCAGGTTATGATGTTAAGGTCAACTGCCTCTTTTACAGGGTATTTATATCATTACGCTTTTCTTCTGCATGTTTAACAACTCTAGTTTGCAGTCCAAAAATTAGAATAAAAGAAAGGCTACAAGAAGAGCCAATATTTTGGCCATAGCTCTTAAGGTCAGTGAGGACTCAGGACATAAGAGAACCTGTGATGTCATAGCTTGTAACTCAGTGATGTCCCAAATTTTCTGGTCAAGGATATTATGAGTCCACAGAGGAAAGTGATTGAAAATGTATAGTGAGCCTAAGGAGAGTCACCTAGAAAACAAAATTCTTTCAGGCTTGCACAGAGAGCAAATTGGCTAAACAATGGCCGTAACATCCACATGGCTGACAGAGACAAAAAATCTACAAGGTGATATATATGGTTTCAGAGTAAATCCTAAGGGTATTTGATTAACCTTGTCAGATACAAACGTTTTTATCTATATAGCTCTTGGTTTGGTTTAACTTGGTCATTTCTTCTGTTTTTCGTCCTAGGAGAATAAAGACTTTCAAAATAAGTATTGCTGATCTCCTGAATTTTCGCAGGATCTGTATTGATTTCACCTTTGTCATTTCTCAATGCACAAATTTGAGTGTTTTGGTTCCTATTCTGATAAGAATAGCTAAAGTTTTATCTATTTTCCATTTTATTTCAAAGAAGCAACTGTTCGATTCCTTCAATATTTATATTTATACTTTGTTGTCCATTTTAGGAATTTTTGGTCTGATTTTTGTAATCTATGCCTTTCATTGCTTTTGGGTTGGGCTTTCTCTTATTTTATTTAAGCTTGTGGTGCAAATGTAATTATTTTTATAATCATTTTATTTTCCTGATGTGGAAATGCAGCACTAAAATGTCCTTCATAGGGTGGCTTTCATTGTATACCATGGGTTCTTGTACATTGTATGTGTATGTTCATTTAATTTAAGATATTGTTGAATTTCTCATTTAATTTTCTTTGTCTACTATTGGTTGCATAACAGTGTCTTAATTTTTTCCCATGAGTTTATTGAATTTTTTTCAGTCATTTTTCCCATTAATTTCAAATTTTATTGCAATCTGACAGAAAACGTGCATGGGATAATTTTAGTATCTTTGCATTTACTCAAGCATGTTCTATGGGTTAGTGTATAGTCTATTTTAGAAAATGTTCTGTTCGCAACTGAGAAGAATGTATTCTGATGTTGTGTGCAACATTTTGTAAAACATTTTGTTGTTCTCTTCTTTGTGGTGATTTTCATCTCTAGGCTCATTTTTTCACAGGTTTAGTTCTGTTCTAATTAGTTTTGGTCAATTTGATCTAACTCTTTGTGCTGATACGGTATTAAGTTCCTGCATTACGATTTTATTACTGCTTAGTTGATTTTTAGTGGATTTTAATATTTTTTGTATATAGTCTTTTGCTTCTGTTTTTGTTGCATGAATATTGATAACTACATCTTCCCCTTGGATTTTTCACCTAACATATATGAAGTAATCATCTTTATCCCTTTTGATCATTCTTGCTTTGAAGTTCACATTATCTTTAAGCAGAATATCTACCCTTGCTTTTTCAGGTAGTTCCTGTTCTATGCAATATAGTTTTCCATGCTTTGTCTTTCATTCTATGAAGTTAATTTTAACATAAGTACGTTTCTTGTGTAATGCATATTGTTGGATTTTGTTTCTTGATCAATTCATCCAGTCTATTTTCTTTGATTAGTGAACTAAGACCATTTAAATTGATGGTTCTTACTAATATTCATTGGCTTTTCTCTCTCATGTTATTTTCCCACTGTTTAGTTGTACAGTGGTTTCTCTTAGTTGTTGTTCTTGTCTTTGTGGTGATTTTCATCTCTATCTTGAAATTCTTCCAGTACTCTTTATAGGTTTGGCTTGGTGGTCATAATTTTTTTCATTTGCTCTTTGTCATGGAAGTATCTTATCTCTCAATTAATTTCTAAAAAAATTGCATAGTATATAAATAAGGTTGCAAAATTGTTTTCATGCATGACTTGCAATACTTCACTCCAACTTCTTCTTGACTTGAGAGTCTGTGTTGAGAAGTCTCATATGATTCTGATGTAATTCCTTCCATAATTGATATGTTTAACTTCTCTAACAGCTTTTAATATTCTGTTCTTGTGCTGAGTTTCTAAGATTTTGATTATCATATGTTTGACTTTAGATTTATTATAGTGCTGGCTAATTAGAGTTTATTTTTATATATTTAGTACAGAGTCTACAGGGTCTCACTACACAGATTGGACTCATAGTGATCCTGCTGTTTTATGTCTGCCAAGCGCCTGCAATTACAGGCACATGCCACTATACCTAGTCTCAGTTGCTGTCTCAGTGTGCCCTGGGGTTAGAGCTGGCATGCCATGCTAGGGATTGAACTGTGCCTGCCCAAGCAGCTGTTTTAGTCTGCTGAGCTATGTGACCGTCCTTTATTAGAAATTCTTTATGTCTCTCTAACCATATGTTAGTTTCTGTTCCCATGTTTGGTTAATTTTCTTCTATTTCTTCTGCAAATATTATTTTTGTTGAATCCTGCTTTTCTATTGACATCTATCATTTTTTTTGGTATGTATTTGATACAAGATATCATTATGCAGCTCATACTGATAATGATCTCTCTGTTTTCAGCCTCCCCAGCACTGGGATTATAGGTGTGAACCACTACCTCAGGATTTGGTTGCTGGCTCTGGATGCCAAGGGGTGGGAACAGCATGGAATTCAGTATTGGCAATCAAACCTTAGTCACTACACTTGCGTAAGCAGTCTCTTAGTCTACTGAGCTATCTCACTGACCCAACACCTATCATTCTTACATTGTTTTTCTTTAAATTGTCCTTCAAATGTTGATTTGTTATTTCCTGGTTCCTTCATATTTTTTAGTGATCTTTTGTTTTGAGATCACTAAACATGACCCTGTCTTCCAAGTGGAAAGTCTGTCTTCAATTTCTTTCAAGTGGTTTTGACATCTTTCAAAAGAATTTTCAATATCCTGCATATCTGTTTAAATCTCTTTCATGCGTTCTATTTCATCTTATATTCATTCTTCATATTTCCTTCATTTTCCTATAAAACTCTATTTTTGGCATTTTTATTATTTATTTTTTTATAATTTTTATTCATTTTAATGAAGAAAAAGATAAAATAACAATGAAATAGTTTCAAAACAGTTTAGACAGACGTTTCCAATATTTAATAAATTGAATATTGTTGTCTTTATAGTAATTCAGAGGATAAGCTGCAGACATATCTTGTCTAAACAATATTCATATAAAATTTTATTCTCAATGAATTAAGATAAAGTAGCTGTATATCTATCCTCACTCTCTCATGTGTACATATATATTTTTCCTTCCTCCTTTTTTTTCTTTTTATCCACTAAAAAACTGTCCTTTATTTACACTTTTGTGACGTTAGTAACATATGACAGTAAGTTGTTTAGCAATTGATAGTAAACCTGAACCAGACAGGATGTTCATCTCAGGAGTGAGGAAGCCTGTATGACTTAGGTAGTGTGCCAAGTCCCACCTATCTATATTTGATCAATTTCTTAGCTTCATGGCTCCCAACATATCCCACTTTTTCATTTTGTTTTTTTCAGAGTTAGGTGTTCCACTGCATTTAGAGAAACTGTATTTGGAGAAGTTTTTAAAAGTCCTTTTCATACTTTAAACCATAAAACTCTATTTTTTACCTATCTTTACTCTAGATTTGGTGAACATTTACTTTATGCTTGTCCTCTAAATAACTACTACAAAGAAAACAATATGCAATTTATCAATTGTTGTAACAGTCTTAATAACCTGTTTTGAAACTGTTTCATTGCTATTTTAAAATGAATGGAAACTAAAAAAATATTTTTGGCATTTTGGCAAAAAAGGTTTTTTGCCTGAGAGATTATTTTTTATCACCTTTCCTCTAAATCCTTATGTACTTGTCTCTTTACTTTGGCTGCTATCATTTGAGAAATTTAAGGCAATTATATTCACAATTTCCCTCTATCTCAATTTGAGGTGAACCTCTTTTGGGTTGATTGACTGTCTGAGGTTGCAATATGTCTTTGAATCTTGTCAGTTTGCATTTTAAAATACATGTATTTTGTTTTCCTTATTGATTATTGTATATTTTGCTATTAGGTGACTTTTGGGAGTCATTGCAGCTGTAAATTCGTTAAATATGTGGAGACAAGACAAGGCCAGAGTGCCTAAAAAAGTCAATCTAACTCAGTCTGGAGAAACAAAAAAAAAACCTCTTGGAAAATTTCAGTCATTGGTCACTAGGTAATCGTGTGTTTCATGATACTAACTTTGCAAAAGTATAAATGAACACCTCTATTTTCGTTGTTCAGGTCATTTGCCAATCAAGTAAAATGGCCTCACCTGACCTCACTCATTGCCTCTTGTCTATATTTTCTAAATTTCCTCATTGAGAGACCAGTGAGACATTATAGGTAACTCCTTCACTAGTATCAAGTTTTCTCTAGGAATTATTCTATTCTGTGTAGGAAGTTCTTGCTTTGTGTACGTTTCAAGATCCTTCCAGTGTAGGGGGCCTGCCCATAAGTGCTATTGTTTAGGTGCCTGCTTAAGCAAAGCAGTCAGGCTCAGAAATCTGTGGTTCAATCCCCAGATCCTCATGCCTTAACAGACCTGCCCACATGCCATCCTGAGCAGGCAAAAAAAATCCTTCTATCTTCCAAGTTAATAAGCAGTTTACATATGTTTTCTTCAGCCCCCTATTCTTTATTGCTGAACTATGGTGAAATCATTACTTGGAGCTTCCAAATAGTTTTGAACAACTGAGAATAAGTGATTAACACAAACATGATATCCTAGCTAATACAGGAAAATTAGTCATAATTACAGCCTAAAACAAGGTTCATAAACTGAAAAACTATGCTAAGTATTAATATTGTATCTCAGATCCAGTCCTAGGGCAGGCCCAGTGAGTGTGTGGGAGAGCTTTCTGCTGCCCTGCGCCTGCGAGACCAGCCAGTCCCAACCCAGGTGCAGCTTGGGTGAGGCCCACTTCCACCCCCTTGGGACCCCCACCAACACAATCGCTGAATCCCACCCACCTCACCCACCCAGTGAGAATTTCTACCTCACATTGGGGAACGCCAGTTCCAGTCCAAGCCCGGGTCCCTGTGAGTGTGTGGGAGAGCTTCCTGCTACCCTCTGCTGGTGAGACATGCCTGTAAAAGCACAGGCTTGACTTGGGTGAGACCCTCTTCGACACACCTGGGAACCTTCCACCACTCCAAAGAAACACCCCACCCCACCTGCTGAGTGCGAATTTCTGCCCTGTACTGGGGACCCATAGATCCAGTCCTAGCCCAGTCCCAGTGAGTGTGTGGGAGAGTTATGGTTACCCTGCGCCTGCAGGACCTGCCAGCTCCAGCCTAAGAGCAGCATGGGTAGACCCTCTTCCACCAACTTGGGACCCCTACCACCGCTCCGCAGCACCCCTGCACCCACCCATTGAGAGTATCTGCCACGTTCTGGGGACCTCTAGACTCAGTCCTAGCCCAGGCAGAGTGAATGTGTGGGAGAGCTTCCTCTCCCCACTACTACAACTTGTCCGTACCAGACTCTGCTCAGGCCTGGACTACAGGCCAGAGGTGAAACCATTCAGCTTCAATAACTGCAGAGAGAGTAGGGACAAAGGCACCCAGGTATCCAGGAGCAGAACACCTTGCCAGAAGGGCACAACAGGATCACTCCCAAGGGTGGCAGCAGAAAGGAGCTGAACACAGCAGCCGGACCCAAGCCAGGCACAGAAGGATACAACCAAACTTTGTATATCTGCACATGAATTTCAGGAGCTGCTAAGGTTATAACACGAAAGCTGTACAACAAAGTCAGAAGACAGTACAATACAAAATGACAAAGAGAAGGAGCAAAATACCATCTTAGACACCAAGCAAACTCATAACAAGTGCAGAAGATACTAACACAGAACAAATTGGGAATCACAAACTTGAAATCAATGGATCAAAAGCTTCTGAAATAAAGAAACAACCGCAGAAATGTGTAGATGAATTCAGACTGCAAATGAAAAAAGAAATTTGTCAATTAATAGCATCTGCAGTAAAGAATCAAATGCAGAAACATATGAAGGAAAACCAATGCCCACCAACAACAAGTGCAGAGGACAATAGCTCAACTTAAATATATGAATTAATAGCATGGATAGTAAATAAGCAACAGCAGAAGTTATAGAGGAACTCAGAGCAGAATTCTTTTCTGAAATAAAAAAAGAATTATCTGAACACATAGCATAGGAACTAAAGAACCAATGACAGAAACACAGGGAGGAAACCCAATCTGAAGAAATCACTGCAGTAAAAGAATTAATAACAGCTTCTAAAGAAGACATTGATAAAAAATAGAGATTAAAAAAATGATGAATTCCTTGAATGAGAAATACAGGAAAAAATAGATGGCATGAAACAGAGTCAAAGAGATATAGAAGAATTTAAAATCTCAATCACAAGCTTGCAAAACCGGTTGAGTGAAAGTGAAGACAGAGTTTCAGATCTTGAAGATGCTGGAGGAGCTAGTCAAAAGTTAAGAAAAGATCTCTTGGAAACAACTAGGATATAGGAAAAATAAATCATCACTTGGAAGGCAATGAAAAGATTAACAACGTGATATAAATAGGTATCAATGAGAAAGAAGGAGTCAATACAAAGGACATTAAAAAAATATGGGTTAAAGTAATAGCAGAAAACATCCCACATATGAGGAAACAACCCTACATTCAGGTAGCTGAAGCATACAAAATGCCAAGTAACCTCAACCCAATGAAAGACACACCAAGACATATAATAGTCAAGATCTCAGAAATTCAGCTCAAGAATAATATACTGAAAGCCGATAGAGAAAAGAAGCATGTCTCATTCAAAGAAAAACCCATAAGAATTATGGCAGACTTCTCTTCACAAACCATGAAGGCAAGAAAAGCATGGAACAGAGTAATTCAATTCCTCTATGAAAACAAATTTCAGCCCAAACTACTATACCCTGCAAAACTCTATTTCAAGTTTGATAGAGAAGTGAAATACTTCCATGATAAAAAACAACTAAAGAATTTAATGATTACAAATCCAACCCTACTCAGGCTCCTGAAAAATGTTCTAGACAGGGACCAAAATGATCAGCACTCCACGAATAAGATCAGAAGTAAACAACTAAATAGGGCAAACGATTAAACAAAGGAGCAAAAGGAGTAAATGACAACAAGTAAATAACATGGCAATCATAAGTCAACACATCTCAATTATAAGCATCAATGTAAATGGACTCAATTCACAAATTAAGAGAAAAAGACTGGCACAGTGGATTAGGAAACAAAATCCAACAATATGTTGTGTACAACAAACACATGTAAAGCATAAAGATGTATATAGGCTGAAAGTCAAAGGAAGGAAAACAATACTACATGCCCCAGCACCTCAGAAAAAAGCAG
>NDGM011097966.1:0-11258 GCA_002564305.1 Octomys mimax | reverse complement strand
CTTTCTTTCTTTCTTTCTTTCTTTCTTTCTCTCTCTCTCTCTCTTTCTTTCTTTAGTATGAATGCATCACAAGCCTAACAAGTTAAACTAGTCATTATTTAACAACCAGTTAGCTCAGTGCCAATCCTAGAAAGACCATAGACAAGATAAATAATATGGGCATGGAACAAAGAACTAGGTGACAAATATGAAGTAGACAATCCAATAGCATGATGAAGAGCTTGGGCTCCAGGGTCAGGTTCAAAGGTTGGTTCTGACATCAAGAAGGAATTTACCTATTTCGTCCCTAAGACCTGAGTCTTGGTTTGTTCAGTTGTGATAATGAGGCTGATAAGTGTGTTTCATAATGTTGGGAGACATAAGAGGGGCTTGTGAAGACTTAGCACCAAGCAAGGTTCATCGTGGCTGAATAAACACCCACACCATCATTGACACTGTGAGCTGGCATGGTTAATGAACTCAGCGATTTGTAGGGAACATTTCCATGACAAGGAGCTAGAAATGAACATGTTAGCACAATTCCTATACCTATTTCTTTTCCCCAGTGTATTTTCCTACTCTTAAGTTAAAAAAAAGAAAAGAAAAAAGAAATGAATGCTTTTTTTTTTTTTTTTAGCAGAAAGAAGTTGCTAAAAGGAAATGCAAGAAGAGAAAAGGCAGAAAGAGAACAGCAGGGTATCACTGAGGTAGGAGACGCAGGAAGAGGGAAGAGGACTCAGAGAACCAGACAGCAGAGGGAGCTGGCAGCTGCTGGACACTGGAGAAGGTGGAGGACAAGAGCTCTGCGAAGAGTGCGCTGCTTGCTGGCATCCCTGGCCCGGGCATCATCATGTAGCTGGGCCTGCAGTTCCGGGCAGCTGCTGAGTGGATCCAACTGCTGCTGCTGGATTCCAAAATGCAGCCACTGGAAACGACTTCCGTTGCCTACCACTCACTGTGACAGGAAACAGCAGGAGGCTGAAGGCAAGGTCTCTTCTCCCACTCTGCTTTCCTGTCTCCCACCACGTTTCCCAGTTTAGATCAGATTGCAGGGAGCCCCTGACAGCGCAGGGCCAGGGCGCTCAGGGTGGCGGCACAGCCGCAGCACAAAGCACAGCTCTCTGAGCTGCTTTCTGCGCAGAACAGGAGGGTCCCGAGGAGGCTTTGCCCGCCCGGGGGGTCTGGAAATGCAGACAAGAAAGTAATTATATGTAGCTCACAAGCTGGAGATGCCATCCTAGAGGAGACAGTCTGTGCCTCTCTTTGCCGTAGGGAAAGAAGAAATTAAGAGTTTTCTCAGTGGAGTTTTTTTGGTCTCCTTTTTTGCCCCGGCCTTTCCTCTCTTCCAAAAACAAGGAGGGAAGTGAGGAACCGGGAAGTCGGGCGTCAGTGTTCTAGGCTCCCGCGATCCTGGCAGGTACACGATGTGATAAAAGAAAAGGCAGTGACTGTTTCTTTAAAAAAAATAAAACATCTGTTATAGTGTAAGACATGTTCCTATTAATCCCCCTCAAAACGCCCACCCTCTCGCTGCACGCCCACGTATCCCGTCCCCTCCCTGCTTTCTGAGGCAGCTCTGGAACCCTCTTTTGGCACGGTCGCGGCTGCCTCGATGATCTCAGTCAACTCAGGTTTCCTTTCTCAGTCATTCTGACCTTGAGGAAGAGCCAGAAGTCATAGGGTGCGAGATCCAGGGACGAACGCGACTGAGAACACACTGTCATGCTCGTATTTGATAGAAATTCCCATAAACATAAACTGCTTCAGAGAGCGGCACCAACAGTGGGACAAGCCTGCTCAGGATGAGAAGGAGGACTGAGAGGGGGATTGATGGCAAGGCAGCTTCATTGTGCTAATTATTTGTGCTTTGTTGATCAGATCTTGTAGATGCTCCTCCAAAGCGGAGGAAGCAGGAACCAGCACCAAGTCCACACAGCGGAGCTGCTGTCCTTTTCCCTTTTTGTCTGTGCTTTGGATTTGACACCTTAGGATTTGGGGGAGCTTTGTGTGAATAGCTGGGATCTTGGCAGACCTGCAGAAGTAGACCCTAAACAAAGTCAAGAACTCTTAGTGGGAGGTGTCACCACCCACCCTTACCCACGGCCTTCCACACAGTCTGGAGAAAGATCCCTAGTAGCATATTCCTAAATTGTGGCATGTAGCAACAAACAAAACCTGCCAAGTGCTTCATTGAAGAGGTAAGCTCTTTTGTACCTCATAGATGGAACTCAGACAGCAACATGGGATTATTCTTTATTTTCAGAAGACAATAAACTGAGCAGGTAGTTATCTAGAAGAGTACACAAGGATACTAGCAAACACCAAGAATACGTTGATATTCAACCTCAAGGGATGGGGGAACATGAAAATCACAAAAGTGGCTGCCTCTTGCTATGAAAGATGAAAGCTATCAATCTTCTGCTTATTCATGTTATTTCTATCAAAAGCTACAACTAAGAGGCAAATTGTCTGCTTTATGAGAATGAAAAGGCTTACTGACGATTGGTTCTGTTTGGAGTGTTTCCTTGGTACAGTGCTTCTCCACTTTACCAAGCACATGTAGTGTTTTGGACTCTTTCCCCTTCTCTTTCTAGAACGTGTGTAACACAGAATTGTTCTTCAGAAGTGAAACAGACAGAGTCAGAAAGCCCCCACATCCAAAAGTGTCCCTTGAACTGAAATCCAACCCGGATTTTTCTGCTGGAGATACCAAGATTGCACTAATGTAGTGTTGTAATCAGTATTTACAAGAGAAAAGTATTTAATACAGGACAGAAAACTTTTCAAGATTAGCTGACACTATCCACCCACACAGGCAAATGTAGAAGAGTGCAAGAGATCTATCCACAAGCCAGAGGTCTGAAGAATCAGCCCAACATCCAGAGCCCATGGCAATGGCCCATGAGTCAACTGCAGGAGGCCAAGGAATCTGCGATGGAAGACAGACAGCCCAAGGGTCTTTGAAGTTTGCTGTTGCTGGAATCCAAAGAATCTGAGAGGAAAGGCAGGAGGGGACACCCAGGGTGAAGACACAGACCAGAACTTCTCCAAGGAAAAGCAGCCACATGGAACCTCTTGCCAGGAAAATCCCTCCCTCCCAGTCTCCTCCTTTACCTCCCAGCCACTGTCCTCCTTGAAGCGGGTCTTCCACATTGTCCTTGCTGACTCAATTCTGTTGGGTGCTCTAAATCAGACAATTAATTAATTAACCACCACATGTAATATGCGATGCATACATTTTCTAGGGCGACCAGAGCAAAATGCTAGGGCAGGGAGGCTTGAAACGTGGAAATGTATTTTCTTGCAGTCTGGAGCCCAGAAGTCCATGAAAGCAGGGTTGGCTCCTCTGCTTGCAGATGGAGAAGGTGTGTGTGTGTGCGTGCGTGCACACGTGAGCACATGTGAGCATGCCCATGCGTGTGCAAGTGCACGCCCTCCCTGGTGTAAACCTTCCTTTTCTTACAAGGACATCAGCCACAAGCGCCTCATTTTAATTCAATTCTCTCCGTCTCTGAAGACCTTATCTTCCAGTGAAGCTGCATTCTAAGGCACTGTGGGGCTAGCACTGCATTAAAGGCATCCGATTCATGCTATGATACACACTGGATTAATAATTGCAAATATATTAACATGTACGATATGAGCTTTTACCATTCTTTCAGTGTCATCTAACTTCTGTAGAGGACACCTAAGCCAAGGTTGAATATATATACTTAGAAACTGAGAAGTCTGCCTTAGCCATAAATATAGGAAAGAGTATGACTCTTGAGACCTCAAGGACTGACCTGGCTACTTCCTCAGACAAGTTACTAAACCCCCCCAAATCTCTATTTCCTTATCTTAAAAGGGAATTTATGAATGGACCTTGAGTTCTCAGTAATATTTAAGAAGGACCACATGGAGAGTCCTTTGCACATTTATTTATTGGTAAACTGTTTTGATTTTTCTGATTCTAAGCACAACTGTAGGAGCACCCTTGTTTATATGTGCCAAGGAAGGGTCATACTCAAGGTGGCTGTGGAGGCACCACTGAAGTAGTGTGAGGGTATGTGTGTCACACCACACCCTGTGCATCATTAGGCTGTACTTTACTTTAAAGGGGATGGAAGCCCTAGTGTGCAACATGAAGCTTAAAATAAAGCCAGACAGTAGCAGAGAAAGGACCCCTCACCCTGTATGTCTAATGAGCCCAATCGCCTCACTGAACAGAAGGCGACCCTCCCCACGCCCTCTGCGCAGACTATGGCACCTGCTAATGAGGTCCATTTTGCTGCCTGTCAAGAGGCGTCCTCCTTGGCCAATTAACCACCACTGTGAATAAGGACTGCAGTCTCCATAGTGACAGAAGTAGTCTTTCAAATGGAGCAATGTCTTCAACTAAATAAAACCAAATGAATAAAAATTTATTGACTACGAGCACCAAATGAAACAGGTGTATTCACAGTTCTCAAGACCCAAAGAGTTGTGTGGCTTTGCTCGGAAGCCGTCCTCCTTAAATTTCCTATTGGCTTCAACAGAACCCAGGTTCCCACCAAGGAGCTATAAGAGAGCTGAGATGCTTTCCTTTCATTGATCTGAGCCCTCCGGTTTTTCTTCTCCTTTGAACAAACTGCAGAATCAGTCTTCTGGAAGTAGTAAACTTAGCAATATTGTAGGAGTTTGTGGGAAGCACCTTGCAAAAATGGATATTTGTAGGATTTTCATTTAGGATCCCGATAGACTCAACACAGAATTCTTAAATTCTCCTACAGTTCGGACTAGTGTCACCCAAAGGGAAGTTGGGCCTCAGCTGATGGTACCATCGGAGTGAGGTGAAATATTTAAGAAGTGGTCCTGGTATGAGCTCTTCTGTCATTGGCAGTGGTGCCCTAGTGTGGCCTAGATACTGGGAGCCCAGCCCCTTTGCCTTCCTTCCTCCTTCATGTCCTATAATGATGGGACTTTTTGCTGCATGGCACTCCACGCCATGATATGCTGCTCACCACAAGCTAACCAACCATGAACTGAACGCTGTTAAACTGTGAACCAAGGTAAACCTTTTCTCTTCATAAGCTGCTTCTCTTAGGTATGTTGTTACAATAACAGGATGATAGCACAATCTAACAATGAAACTAAAATCCTCACATAATTTTAAAGTATTTCAACTATCTTAGACCTGAAATATGTAATATTAAAGAAATATGTAAGAAATACATAAGCAAATATGTGATATGTAAGAAAACTTATTTGGGAGAACTATTTCCCCCTCAGTGAGTAGTTTCTCTCATTTTTCCCAGAAGGGTCTCCTAACAAAAGACAACAATCATCACATTCAAGTGCATGTTCTCCTGGTCTTATAAAGAGGTTTTGCTTTGAAATTTAGTTGTGTCTCACAACTATGCCATGGGCTGCAATAGTGACACAGGGAAAAGGAAGAAAAACAATTATCTTGTGTGTCTTAGATATGGAAGTTTTCATCAAATTTGAAGTTCCGGTTCACATTGCAGTTACATAATTATCCCCCTGACAACACAGGTTTTAAAAGAGTGCCCTTGACAGTCACGTAGTTGTGGCTTCCCACAGCGCCCTTATTGCAGAGGTGGGTAGCTGTGCAGGGCTCTGTGCTGCCCACCTGCTCATTTAAAAATAAATCTCTAAAGAACTGGAATGCAAAAGCATTAGCTTAACATTTCATTAATAATTTCTACTTTTTAAAAAAGCAAAAGAAATATGAAATCACCCACATAGAATGTGTTATGTTCTTTAGTTCCTGTTATATTTGTAAAAGTGGATCTTAATTTAGAAAGGAAAGATTTAGATTATTAAAGAAGTACTTATTTTAAGAAGACAGGTTAAATTTTATTCAGACATTTCTGGAATATATATATATATATGTATATATATATATATATATATATATGAAAAAGATTTGCCATCAACATATATTTCTATGCTCAACATAATCTGATGAATTAAGTGTAATTCTATAATTAATGTTATAATGAAAATCAATATATTATTATAATACAACATAGTGATATGTTATTTACTGTCTTGTTAATATTTTATTTGAAATTATGTTCCATATAAAAATCAAATGTAAGTATATAAAACATGAAGAAATGAATCAGAATAACTTCTCAAAAAAGAATAGGAAGTGCTATAGAGCAACAATAAGCATTTCCATGGAAACACTGCCCTGACTGATCCTCAGCCTTTTTAGTTTTCCTCAGGCTCAATTCCCCCACAAATTTTATGAATAAACTGAGGGAAAATACTGCAGTAAGAGGTATTCAAATACACTGTTCCAAGTATTGTAATAATGAAGATTAACCTCCGTGAGGATGTGGCTTTTCCACTTTCAAAACCAACAGAAAAGACTTTATAATTATGGTTTGGGTTTATCTAATACCGTCACAGCCTTGTTCAAAGCACGAAGGGCCCCAGTTCAGGCTGAAAGCATTGTTAGGTGAATTCTAAAGTCACATGGAGGTGGAAAGAAAGTCGCTCAGCTGGTTTCTGTTTTATTGGAGACTGTGTTGTTGAGTGGGGATGACTAGAGAAAGCCATGCGCAACCTCCTTTCACCCTGCGTAAGCTGAAGACAACCAGGTCCAAGGCTGACCACACATTGTTGCGATCGCACTGGCTGACAGCTTCAGAGGGCTGAGGAGCAGTGTGCAGAAGCTCTGAGCTCCTCCCTCCACAACCTGGCCCTTTTCTCTTAGGCATGTATAAAACACAGTTTTATAGAAGAATTCCATATCCAATTACTTTCTTGTTTAGTTCTGTAAACCAGGTTTCTCCAAAGGTGAAATTTCTCCTACACTTGCTTCAAGGCTGCCTGTTAATAATAAGTCAGCAGGGAAGCACAGAGCAGTGAAAAGCTTCAACAGAAACAGGAAGAAAATGAGTGAAGGAGAGCTTGACAAAAATTCAACCTCTGGAAATCAGATAAATTTCTATTTTAACACCATTGCATTGCATTGTTTCAGCTTATTTTGTGTTGTTAAAACAAAATCGCTGAGACTCAGTGATTGATAAAGAAAGGAGGTTGATCCAGTTCATTGTGAAGGATGGGACAACCTAATGTCAGGCAACCACATGTTCTACTGGGCCTCATGGTGCAGAAGTGAAACAAAGATGTTCAGAAGAGCCGCATGTGTGAATGGTGAGACCAGGCTTGGTTTACAATGACGTGTTCTTGTGATGACCAATGCTATCACTGGAGCTACATTAATCCTTCCCAAGTGTGAAGCCTCTTAGTGTCCCTACCCCTTTTTTGGGGGGGTGGGGTGAAAGGTCTACAGAGTGTTCAGGGTCTCACTACTAGATCAGACTCACAGTGATCCACCTGTTTACAGCCTCCCAAGAGCTGGGATTACAGGTGCGTGCCACCACGCCCAGTCTCAATTGCTGTCTCAGCGTGACCTAGGGGCAGGTCTGGGATCAAACCCCTGGATCCTGAGCCTGCTTGCAGGTGCTTTAATCCACTGAGATATTTGGCTGGCCCATCTACTTCTAAATACTGTTACATCGCCAACACAATTTAAACATGAATTTTTGGGCAGATAAATTATATTTGAATTATAGCATGAATCTTTGTCATTCTTATGTGCTATACTGAAAAATATTTTAGTAACAATAAAAAATGTTGGAGAAGGTGTGAGTACACAGCTTCTCTCATCTATTACTGATACAAGAGCACATGACCCGGGGTTTTTATAACGCTTAACACCACGGTGCCAGCATGAACATTGTCGGCTTAGGAAATGCCTGGAAAACAATAATAATATTCTGCTCCCAGGTGATACTGCCAGAATAAATGACAGAAACAAGAAAGCGGCAGAAAGTTCCATGCTTTACACAGAGCCAGTCTCTGCCAGCCAGTATGGATTTCTGCCTCTTCTAAGGACATGGAACTTCCATGAGAGTACACATCACACCCTAATCTGTTCCTTCTCCTCAGGTCTTCCAGATGCTCCATCACCAGGCAGACAACCCAAGTCTAAAGAATAGCAAACCACAGCAAGGTTGTCAGGACACATAGTGGGTTCATCTCTGGAAAACACAAGCTGCAGGACGCCACCTTATGCAGACACAGGAAGAGAAAACCTGGCAGGGAGACAGATTATTAAAGGCTCAACAGGATAGGAGCAGCTCAACACGGCGGAGAGTCCCTGACACAAGAAAGGTCTTCCCACGCTGAAAATCAGAAAATGAACTCCCAAGTATGGTGCTGTGGCATCCTGAGCATTCTGAATTTAAAAACTAGAAATCCTTAGAAGTAAGTTTTCTCTCACTTTTCCTTATCTCCTTTCTCCCCGTTCCTGAACCCTAAGCTCAGACAAGGTCTTTCCATGGAGCTCTTTTATCTGATTGAAAGAAATTCTTTGAAAAGGAATGTGATTGTCTTGGATTCTCCTTCACTAAAATCTCTTTAACCAAGGAAAGTTAATCATAGAGAAGAGCAGTTGTTCTGAAGGAAAGCTGAGGGCTTTCATTTGCATACTAAGACAGTCTTTTCCCATTTCCACTCTCAATTTCCTGTAGCTTATCTCTACCTTCCCCACAGCCCAAAGAAAATTTGTTCCAGGATATTGTCTAATATGCATTTCCCCTAAAAGTCATTTACTCACCTTCTAAACTTCCCCCAAATCCCATTTTCTTCTCCTGTATGCTTGTGGAGTTATGCTTATGGATAGCTGTAAGTGGCTTAGTAGTAGGATGTCACTCTCCTGTGATGTCCCACACACATAGTGAACCGTATGCCTTTTCTCCTGTTAGTGTGCTGTCAGTTTATTTTAGCAGATCTGAACCTTTAGAGGGGAAGAAGAGTGCCCTTTGCCTTACACGCTGATTGTCAAACTCTTTTCAAGTGGTTTCTACTTGCATCTCATGAAGAAGAAGAAGGGAACAAGGCAGGAGGAAAAGGCAGTGCCTCCCACTACTTCAGAGAGAATCCTGCTCACATGGCTGACCTCACCCCTAAAAGAAGCGAAGTCTGCAGGACACTAGAAAAGAGAAAATAATCATTTCCTTCTCCTAGTCGCTGGCAAAGATCTATGAGAGAGAGACAGAGAGAGAGAGAGAGAGAGACAGACAGACAGACAGACAGACACAGAGACAGAGAGACAGAGACAGAGAGACAGAGAGTTAGACACAACCTTCCTAATTCTGGGAGGTTTCTTTCTTTTTTAACTGTGTTTAGTACAGGGTCTATAGGGTCTCACTAGACAGATCAGACTCATAGTGATTCTCCCATTTTTAACCTCCCAAGAGTTGCAGGTATGTGCCACTATGCCCAATCTCTGAGAGGCTTCTATACCCAATCTTTCATTCCAAGATTGACACCTATGACATCAGGGCTGTACTGGAAATAACTATCACAGCAAACAAAAACAAATTTGGCTCACTGATGTGCTCAATCTACCATAGCTTTCAGAGGGAAAAACAGACATGCCTGTTTCTATTACTGTTCTGCATAAATTGCCTAGCATTCAATAAAAAATTACAAGACAGAAAAACAAGAGAAATTAAATGACTGTCAACAAAAAAACACAATAAATTATGTCCCCTGTTATGCGTGCATTCAAAATGATTATTAAGTATAGAAATATCTGTATGTTTTAGCTTATGAAAGCATCAGACACAGATCTCTTTGTAATCATGTAGATAAATAGAATAAGTTGCTGCACATATTGTACCAAATATAGTGCCTGCTTGCAATCAAGTGGTAAGATTATATTTTTAAAATTTCTTTTTCCTTCCATTATTATATATTACATATTTAATGTATTACAATATTATAGGTAGACATTTTCATGTAATAATAAAAATTTCCATGTAGTAAAAAAATGTCAATGAAATAAATTTTAATATTTTGTTTTATAAAAGGATATTGTTTAGCTGTCAGAAAGGGTATATTTTACAGGTTGTTAAAAGAAAAAAAGACTAAGTACTATGTACCAAAATTTTTAATTGCCCCCCAAAAAGAACTTTTAATTATTTAAGTAATAATAGTATTAGCATCATTAATCTTATTAGTTTAGCATTCTTAGATGATATGAATAGCATATATATTAGCTTATATAATATTCACAAGTTCATGAAATGAATACTCATAGGATCCCTATTTTTATGGATGAGAAATCTACCATCTGTTATGAGTATATGTGAAGTGTAAACAATTATCAAACCTAAATAATGCTAAATAAATGACAATGATAATTATAAACATCACTATCATTTTCCAAATTCTAGATTATGGCCTACACGTTTAAATATGGCCTCCAAATACTGCTATGACTGAAGTCCAGAGCCGAGAGTCCAATCAGGTTGCCCAGGGCAGCCGCACAGCTAGGGATGGAGGCAGTGCTGACTCAAATAGCTGTCATGCCTAAAAGTACAACCTCCGTGCCTCACCAACAGTGATACTGAAGGTATCAAAATCTGAATATCCCCCGCCCCGTACTGCAGTAGATTCTGAGATGTGTCGTGGGATATTCCTGCTTTCAGCATGTCTTCAGTTCTAGTTGGATGAATCTTCCTTGTTTGCTGTTTGCGTGCATTTCCACAGGGCTTGATCTTCCTAACTTTTCTGACGCCTGCTTCTCCCTTGTCAGGACACCAGGGCTCTCCCACCTTCACCCTGGCTTCTGCTGCTTAGCTCCTCTTCTGAGTCCTGCCTGCTGTCAGGGGAACTGTGGGGCTGCGGTTCTCCCCGCCACAGTTTTCCCTCAGTAATTGTGAACATACAACTGTGTACTCATCTACCCATCTTAGGCCATAGAGTGGTGGAGACTTCCATTATCAGTTTGTTTGGTTTATTTTCAACATACTAGTGGCTTTCTTCTTTTTCACGTTTCATTTTTATTAAAATAATACACTGGAAGAGTTTTAGGAAATTGTAGACTTGATGACGCTTTCCCGTCTGTACCACATGTCCTTTGGTGGGAGAACAGTTTTCTCTCTTTCTCCATTCCCCCTACTGTTTCTAAGTACGATTTTTCTGGAACAGAATTAATTAAAAGCATATTTTCTGAAGTAGTCATCTGCTTTTCTTATCTGTCCTCCACTTTCCATCTCTTCTCGCTTTGCTGTGTTTTCTTTTTTTCCATAATTTTATTGAGATACAAATAGCAATGAGACAGTTTTAAATCTGATTAGTAGGACAGTTTCAATAATTAACACATTGCATATTGTTGTCTTAGTGGCGATTCATCGTACAAGATGCAGACATGACCCACCCCCACCCCAGCTCCGGTGAGTGTGCGGAGAGCTTCCTGCTAGCCTGCGCCC
>NDGM011097961.1:0-15885 GCA_002564305.1 Octomys mimax | reverse complement strand
TCCCCACCCTATGACTGTATGAGGCTTTGGGGGGACAACTAGACACAAACCATAACAGCCTCCATCCCACATCCCCCTCCATGGCCCACATCTTAGCCATAAGCACAGGAGTGGCTCAGCATTTCCGTGTCACTCAGGAATCAGTGCTAAGAGAAGATGGGCCAGGGCCGTTATCCCAGTGGGTATAAATCTGACTGGCTTATGCAAACCCATTATGGCTGTCAGCTTCTGCTCTGTCCTGCACCTTCTTTGACCACAATTGTCGCTTGCTGTGTGAGAGGTATTTTTCTTGGTGGCATCCTGACCAGTCTTGGTTTCTTCAGTGTGAGTATTATGGTCATTATTCTGTGCGCCCGTTTCAGTGTGATTTTCTACCTGTCCCTCTCTTTTGGTCTGTCTGTCTGTCTGTCTGTCTCTCTCTCTCTCTCTAAAAAAGAGAGGCCAGATAGTGACCTGTGTGCTGCCCACATGTGAGAGCTGTGCCACTGAGGCAGTGGAAGTGGACACGGGCCCCTGCTGGAGCAGCAGCCTCACTGGGGACACAGACCCTTACCCTTCTGCTCCCTGTCTGTTAGCCCATGACCAAAAGCTTCAGAAACAACTTGAGAAACTGATTAGAAGACAGACATGATTTTACATCCCTTCTGAGAAAAGCCTGCTTGCGGGGACTGGTGGCAGGTGGGTCCTGTGGCTCCATGGGCAAACAGAATGGCTAGTGCTTCTCAGAGACTCCCGGATGCAGGGAACTCCCCCCGACACACACACACTAGGTGTGCTCAGAGGGCTGGCACCACTGCGCACCTGGTGCAAGAGGCAGGCTGTCAGACCACATTACATCTTCACAGAGGGACACTGCTTTAGCCTAAGTATCATGTGTATCCTGCTTACCTTAGAGACAGCAGCTTCCTTCTCCCAAAACTTTCCCTCTTTAAGGAGACACCAGCCTTGTCAACAGAGCCCAAAATCTGGACCAAAAAATCACAGAGAGGGAAAAGGCCATCACTGTCTGTGATTCCATAGTTGAGATTATGGACTGAGGAGGAGAAGAAGCAGCCACAGAGGGAAGGTTCTCTCCTAGAGCAGGCACAGGCACGGAGACAGAGATATGAGACAGTCCTGTGGAATTAGGGCTGGGAGGAACGAGGTCCGGCAATCATAAAAATATAGGCTTCATGAAGGGGAGGGTCACACAGCAAAGGACTCTGCATAACTTGCATTGGCGATTCTCTTTATTAAAGCAAGAATGGATGGCGTACTGGCACAGAAGTGCAGGCTCCATTTATTTTTCCCAGAGTGGAAACTGATTTTGAATTTGCCCGCAAGGCATCAAGTGGGAGACTTCACAAGCTATGCTCAGCATGCTGCCCGCTTGCACATCAGAAGGAATAGAACTTGGGCCCATTTTTAATGCTCGCAATGATTTGAATATTGCAATACGCTGAATTACGTGGACGCCGTCTTACTCAAGAGCTAAATAAATGCAGCCCTTTTGCCCCACAGAGGGAAAAAACTGTCATGTGGATCATAAACTCTAGTCTCCCTCTTGGCTCCCAGGAAAGCTGCCCCATGTGCTGTCCAAGGACACGATGACAACTGTAAGAGAACAGAACAACCTGGACCCTAGAATGGACCCAGGAACCACCAGTCAGTCCCTCAGGTGGGTGCAGTCCCAACAAGGCCTAGCAGTGTGAGCACTCGGGCTGGGGCATAGAGCAGAGGCCACAAGGTGGCATGTCACAGCACCCCAGTGCCCGCCTGCTATTCTCCCAGATCTCTCCACAGCATCCCTACCTGAGGGACACCATTGCTGCCCAGCTGATGTAGCTCATAGCTGCCTCCCCTCACTGCCCACCATTTCCCCAGGACTATTTTTCCTAATACCCAGCAGCTAAAATACTGAGTATTTCATTTGCGTTATTTCTGTTTAGTTTCTTCAGTCTAAGAATGATATCAATTTAATTCACAGAATACCCGGTGCCTAGAGGCAGACTTGGCACCTAAGAGTAAATATGGATTAAGTGGGTAACAGAAGAGACAACTGCACGGGTTTCAGATATCGAAACTCAATGAACAAGAACCACCTTCCTCTAAGGAGTATTGAAACTTGGTATAAGCACAGAAAGCCTTAGATAGTTAACAGTACAACCTGACAGTGCTTCTTGATTGCTGCATTGGACCAACCAAGGCATCTGTGTGTGTGTGTGTGTGTGTGTGTGTGTGTGCGTGTGCGTGCGTGCGTGTGTGTGTGCATATATCAATACATAGTTTATCTAGAAGGTATGTGCAATGGCTAAACAGCAAGAAAAGAATAGAGAAAACTCAAGGATTTATTTTCATTTGGGGCATTCTTGATGAGAAAGATACAGATTGTCTAAAAAATCAATCACATTTTAAGTCTATAAATAACAGTTGGTGAAATATTTTGCAATTCTTGTACTGTAAAGTACGATTATAGTAATGCAATCATTGTAAACTACACTGTGATTACTTTGCAAAATAAGAATGTATCTAGTAATTTTCTTACAAAGAAGAAAATCTTTTTACATTCTATAATCTTGTGGGATTTACCTTTTAGGGGGAAAAAGTCACAGCTCTAAAAGTCTTGATGAAAAATCCTTTATGAACAGTTGATAGATAATGGCTTTGTACCATTCTGCAGATGGGACTAAGGTGAGTACCAAGGCAGGTTTTTATTACTGTGAGCCTAAAATATTTATGTCTTTGGCGTCCTCCCTTCACATTAGCCCTTCCGTTAGCCATTCACTCTGTGCTCAGTGATGCAGATTTACTAGTCAATACAGACTGCGAACATGTGATATACAGGATGGATGCACAGGGCCTTGGTTCTGAGCGTCGGGAGACAGGGTACAATAATGTCCTCTCCACAAGTCCCCTACCTTCAAACAGGTGACATGGGAGGACCTGGCCTCTAAGCCACCAGGGGACCACGCGAGGGGAGCAATCAGACTTACCAAGTGAGAACGGGGCATATCTTGCACTAGAGTACAGAGGACAGGCTTGGTCACACTGCAGAGGTCCCAAAGGCCAGCTGCAGACTGGGACTTGGCTCACTGAACACGCCCTTACTTTGGCGGGAGGCAGAGCATCACGAAGCCGCCTGTGCTCCGCAGTCCAGGCAGGCCTGAGAAGTGGGGTGGCTTAATGAGCGACGTTTGCTTTTGTAGTTCTCACCCAAGACGATGTAAAACATCTGCAAGATGTTGAATTTTTGGAGTAGTAATTGAATTGGATATTACATTTCCAATATGTTTGATTTATAAAGACAAGTAGCTAGCTCAGCAGTGGCCAGAAATAGAAAATAATTGTTACAACACACAGAGCCTCTGGCCTGAGCCTAAGAACGAGCTTGTTCTGGGTGCCCAAGTCCCTTGTGGAAAGTCAGCTTCCCAGGAAGTGTGTGACACGCAGCTGGTGGGGAAGCACACTGGGCAAACAGCTGAATGGCCCAGGCATTTTACAAACCCCCAGGACAGCCACCCTGGCAGAGGCCTAACAGATGCCAGATGCTGTTTGTGGTCCAAGCAGAAGTATCAGCCCTTCCACCTAGTGGAGGCTGGAAATCAAAGCAATGAGCCCTTTTGCAATCCCAAGATGGATATTACTTCTGGCTGCTAGGTTGGGCTCTGCCCTGGCCCACCCATATCTCTGCAGATGACTCAGACCCAGGCAGAATAGATGGGCCTAGCAGACAGCTGCAAGGCGCTGGCAGACACCTCTCCTTGACCTCTCCATGAGACTCAAAGCTGGGAGCCCCACTCCTCCTGGGACCTCCTTTCCAACTTGCTGCTCCCCAATTCCAGGCCATCTCCTGGGCCAGCTGTACCTACCTGAATGTCGGTTTCCACACCCCTGGAAGGACGGAGGTCTCTGGGTATCTGAGAGTCACCGGCTTCTCTCCAGAATCTAACCAAGGCTGACTAAGTCTCTCTCAATGATGGAGGGGCAGTGGGAAGGGGTCTCTCTTCTGTCATTCATTGTTTTAGGAAAGGATGAACTTGGCTGTCCACACCGATAAGACCCATCTGGGGTTCTGGTGCATTGACCCAAGCCCGGCATGTCCTCTAGGGGGTGATTCAGAGCCAAGTAAGTGGAATGGGTCAAAAGGATCACCTCTGTTGCCAGGGAAGACCAAAGGAAGTGTGCTGTTGGGAACCCTGATGCTGTCTCTTGTAAGGGTCTCCGGAGCCCTACACCATCCTCACGGCACTTCCCTGCTGCTTGAGTGGTAATTGATCATCAAGCAAGGCGAATCAGGGTTGGTAGAAAATCAATGGTACATTCTGCATTGATTTTCATAGTGTGTAGATTCACTTTTCTACCAGAGATAGGATAATGTGATGACTTTAATAAAAACTGTGTCAGCTTGCATGTCATTAGTTATCCCACACGGATTCCAAGGAGCTTTCTCTGTAGCAGGGAAGGCACATGGAAAGGCCATCTTTGCCAAGGCGGGCACAGACTGCACATGCCTCCTTTTCGTCCTTCTCCAGCTCACGTGCTGCCAGCAGTAGGACAGCTTTCCCCAAACAGCGCGTCAGTGTCACCAGAGCTGGGCCTGTGACAGGGCTGAGAAAACTTGATGGTGGCTCCATGCTCCTGGACAGTGCCAGGCTCCAGCACCAGCAGTCAGTGGAGGCTCAGGGGCTTTCCCAAGGGCCAGCCTCCCACCTAGCTCAGGTCCTTACTTGTCCCCATGTGGTGGTACCACGGCTCCGCACTGCTGGATGCCAGGCAGCTCATGGTTTGGCGCAGAGTTAAATACAAAGCCTTGCCTGCATCTCTTTCAGGCATCTGTTGGGATCTCCATTTCTGCCTGGAACCCCAATGATACATTGTCTAGGCACACTGGGGCATCCAGCTGTCAGGGCCCCTTCTCTTCTGAAATAACCTTGGCTGGCCCTTCTCCCAATGTGCAGGTTGTCCCAGCCCCTTGGCCCCACTCTTTCTCCCTCTGCCTTTTCTCATTTCACTGACTTTTCCCTGTGGCATCCCTCCGCTTTCTCCTGTCAGTTACTCAAACCCAGATGCCCCCAACACAAACACATTTTTCACTGTAGCAACCTTTGGGGAGAAAAATTAATCTGAGATCCTCCAGTCCAGTTTTAAGAACCAGCCTCCATGCTAATTACTTAGTCACTTAAAAAATCACTGTGTTCTTTTATTCCTAGTACCAAACAAAGCTAGAAGGATTGGAAATCAGTTATTGATCGTGTCATTCAGGTTTCCACCATCTATGGAGAGAGATCCAAGGACTAGGTGAGGGATGAGGGTCATGGAAGAGACTGTGCCCAAGGAGCCTTGGAAAAGGACCAGAAGATCTTTATGTGGCTGGGCCAGGGCTTGGCCGGAGCCTTGGAGCTGGGGAGTGGCTGCATGAGTACGTGTGGCTCCATGAGTACTGGGGAGTGGGTGTGGCTCCATGACCTCCAGGGTGACAAGGTCTGGTGGAGGGAGCAGTGATTCCTGTGGCCTTTTCCTGCCATGAGTGTGGAAGCAGTGGTGTCAGAGGGGACCAGATCCTCCACTGCCTGGGATGTCAGGTCTGGGCAACTACTAGTGGTATGGCCCACCATGGGGTTGTCAAGCACCGCCAGCCCTGTGTGCCCCTTGTCCCTTCAGCATCCACTGTGTCAGCTCCCGGGGCCACCATCACCATCCTGATACCAAAGGCCTGATGCTGATGCCAGCTGCCAGGGCTCAGCTGCTTTTTGAGGGCATTCCATGGAGCCTAGGTTAGGCATCACAGCCACATGGATGGGCACCCTGAGGCCTCAGCTCCCGGGGGCCTCTGTTCTTGGCAGGTCACCTGGACTGTGTCTCTGCGGCCATAGTCACATTCTTCTCCTACTCAGCAGGAACTGGTGAAAGCAGAGGCGGCCAGTGTCTAAGGAAGACAGCTTCAGAGCTGGGCTACCCCGCACCACGGACACTGCAGGAAGCAGTCCAGATGGAAAGAAGTGCTGGTGGAGGCATCCACCCCTCCTCCACCCACAGCTCCTGGCACCCCACCCAACCCAATTCTGATGGCCCTAGATGTCCCCAGAAACTAGGTAGTGAAGGTGCACAGTGAACACCAAGCCTGGCTATGTCTCTGTCAGTGCTAAACTTCTCATCCAGCACCAGACTGGCCTGGAAGCAATACCAGAAACATTTGGCCCTCTCATTCCTGAGATGAAATCAACACCAGATTTTCTTTCTTTTTTTTTTTTTGTGGTTGGTTATTTTTTAGTTTTTGGTGTATATCAACAAATTGTACCAATAAGTTAACATGCTGAGTTTTCTAGCTTTGTTTCCCTTCTTATTCCTTTATCTCTTTTCTGTGCCGTCTTTTTAAAGTGCCGCATTAGCTTTTAACTGTGATTCATGGCGTGATAAAGCAATCTTTTATTCAGGCAGCCACTTAGCCTGCTAAAAATTCCTTCCTTATTAGCTTTCTCATTATAACCCTGAGGTAGGAATCCATGTCTTAAGAAGCCAGATTCATGACCTCTAGAGAGAGAGATGAGAGAGACACAGAAGTACTTAGAGTAGCCAAAGCTGTTGTGTGTCAGAACTCATGAGGGAACAGGTCCAATTTCTCCATTATCCTGGGGAATGTTCCATGCCCTGGGTCTTACACCGTGTCAGTCACTCACCACGCTGTCTCCTTAGGACTCAGTGGCCACAATTAATTTCCTTGGGTAGGACACAGGTTTCTGTGCTGAGCATTTAAATTTGGAGCAGCTCCAAAAACATGACTGACAAATATCCTAAACTGAATCCCTTTGTAGGCAGAGCTCAGTCTACCCTTTCTAATGAGGGAAGTTACCAAAGGCTGTGCTTCTCTGTAGACACTCCACAAAGGACTGTGAGGTCCCCAAAGGACAGAAAGCCAATGATAACAATACACTGCTGGGGGCTGGGCATTCATGTCACACTGAGCGCCATGGCCCCGTGTTCTGTGAGTGTGCCAACACTCTTGTATCTCCTGGACAATCTGTACTGTAGGGCTCCAGGTAGACACTCCTGGCTGATTCATGCCTCTTAAGATGATTCAGGACCATGGTGGCTGAAAGAGAAAGCATAGGGAAACAAAATGAAGAGCGCCCAACAGGACTAGGTGGAGGGGGTCCTCAGAGGAGAGGGTGCCTGTGTGTCCTACTCACATACACAGGCAAGACAGAGGTCTGTCAAAGCCTCTCTCTCTCTCTCTCTCTCTCTGTCACTTTCTCGCTCACTCTCTCTCTCAACTTAGAGTTGATTGGATTTTATTCTTTCCATTTCCAACTGAGTACAAGAAATGGAAATGAGACCTTTTCTAATGTTTCTCTCTTATCACCTCTCTTCCTCATGACAGATCCCAGGCATTTCTCACAAGACTAATACACCTTTAAACGTGTATCTCTGGCCCTAAATCTAAAAGACTGTACATTTCACAGAACGCCAGCCAGGAAGTCTTCCTCCTGGAGCAGCAGGCACCTTCCAAGAGCTTCTGGTGACCATACTCTTCCCTCTCATCTGGAGACAGTGGACTCAGTGTCAGTGTTGAACCCTCTGCTCTTCAGGACCTCACCCACTGAGTCAGTAGGCATTGTGGCCTTGTACAAGGTCCCCTGCATGTGACTTTGACATGCCTGTCCACTCTCATGGTGGATACAGCTCCCTTGAGGGGTGTTCTCACAAGAATAAAGACCTCAGAGACGTGCAACTTTCAAATGACAGCAGTACAGTTCATTTGAGGCCCACTAGCAACTGCTCAGGAGTTGAGTGCGTGCAGAACCATGGGGACCTGGACAAGAGGACATGCCTAGGACACATCAACTCACTTTGGCAGATCCCACAGAAATGCATGCGAAGGGGGAGTCAACACTCTTAAAAACCCACTTCTTTTAAACATGAAGTACTTTTGTGTCAAAATATTTATTACATGTATAGATGAAGAATTGATATCTTCCAGTGGAGACAGAAAACCACAGGCAGCAAATGAGAAGTTGAACTGCAAGTAATTTAGCTGAAGTGGTTCCTTAGAGAAGGACCATGATTAAATATTTCTTTAAAGTACTGCATATGAATCTCCAAGGAGACTTAGAAAGCAGAGCACAGAAAAGTTATTTGAGCTGTTGTATGGCTCCTTTTTCTTAGACAACTTGGAAAGGCCGTGTGTGTGTGTGTGTGTGTGTGTGTGTGTGTGTGTGTAAAGCTCACTGGGAGATGTGGCACAGAGCAGCCAGGCTCTAAGCTGAGGCTCTGCAGAGGGGCTGGCACTCCAGGGAGCTCGCCTGAGAGGGGTTTCCGAGGTGGAAGCAACAGGATCACAGAATGCTTTGTGAGATGGAAAAAGAGAAGAGCTCAACATTGTGGATCTGGCCACAAGCACAGAGGGGTCCTGCCAGGCCCCAGGTGAGACTGACTGGACACATCAGCTGGTCGGGGTGCTTAGGATGGGACCCAAGCTCAGGGAGGATGAGAGTAGGTGGCGCCTCGGGTGTCCATGGCTGTGACCCACTCATCTCTTTCTCCCCTTCCATCTCTGGTCTCTGAGATGGAAGGTCACCTCCAGGATTCTTGGGGTCATCTCTGAGATTAACCTATACACTGGCCAGACCTGAAGTTCTGCTTCCAGGAGAGTCAAGGCAAAGATGGGTGCTTAAGTGAATAAAAGGAGGCGAGCTCATCTCTTGGCTACATCACTCACTTGTGCTGTAAGTCTCCTCCCTATCTGCCTGCCTCGCAATCCACCCACCCCATTCGTTGATCATCTATCTACCCGTTTAGTAAGATAGAAGACAAAGGCAAACCTACACAATGTGGACATGCATTAAAGGCGAATTGACTGTGGTGTGTGTGTCTAAGTGTTGTTTAGCCCTACAAAATAAATATATCTTTAATTTTGTATTTAGGGAGGAAATAAGTGTTTTAGAAATGGTAACCTGCATGACTAAAGACCTAATTTTCTTCTACATCTTTTGGCAATTTCTTCCCTAGAAGGAAGAAACGCATATTCAGTATCCACCCCCTCAAAAAAAAAAAAAATCATGATTTCCTTTTACATGAAGAGGGGAGAAGGAAAGAAAAAGAAAGGAAGAAGGATGGAGGACGAAAGAATTTCAGAATAGCTAGTACTCTGCTGGTGGCTCAGGGCAGCCGGTAGCACTGCCCCAGCCGCAGCTGGGCCAGTCCCCTTTGCTGCTGCTCTGGGATGCCTGCCACAGGGCTCCGCCGTCCCCCGGGGCCTTTTCTGCGATCCCCGAGTCATCTGCTGGCACTGAAGCCCAGGATGTGCCCAAGTGGTCAGTCATGGGGTAGAAACACGGCAGGAAGCAGACGCAGACGTCCCCAGAGCGGGGAAGAGGGGCAGCGCTGCGGCTGCTGGTGCTCAGGGCATAAGCAGGTAAGGGCCGGGAATGCCTCCGCGCTCATTCCCACCGACTTACTGAAATACGACTCACTCTGCTGTGGCTCGTCTCTGGGTGTCCTCTCCAACCTGGCGTACTGCTAGGTGGGGCTTCATGGGGGTCGTGATACTGAAGAGTGAATCAGCTCACAGATGCCTTATCAAAGCGTCCCACTAGGGGTCCCTAGGTGCGTGGCCCAGAAGCGTCACCTCGCTCTCTCCCTGCTCCATTCCTCTCTCTGCTGCTCATCACCACACCCTGAGCTGTTTCTCTTCTCCGTGCCACCCTGCCCTGGGGCCAATCAAGTACGGACTTGATCTACAGACTGAGCTGAAATAAACCACCCCTCCTTAGAACTGTGGGTGCAGGGCATTGTGAGTCAGCAACGAGAAAAGAACTAAGACACTCTGATGCCCTACCCTCAGCCTTAGTGAAACCCCAAGCTCTGAGAAGCATCTCCCTCTTGCCTTAGGAGGTCATTGGGCTGTCAGTTTCTTCCCTGTATTTCCAGGTGGCTGTCTCCTTCCAAGGCCCATTCTTAGCCTTTTTCACTATAGTGAGCCCTCTTACACCCTTATCATGGTCCAAGAGGTTTATATTTGCAATCCCCTGGCAGAGTTATTAGAATTCCAGTGAGTTAATTCAAATCTACCACTTACAGTGCAACTCATGACGAGAATAAAGACATGAAGGCATATATGTAGCTATGGGGAGCCAAGGGGTCCCTAAGTCTAGGTATGGTGATGACTAAGTGGAACAAAGGCCTTGATCCAGGGCTGAACCTGGCTTTATTAATTCCTGAAGAAAGGAGTGGCTTGAGGATGAGCGACTGTGAGAATGGCGGAGAATAAGTAATTGCTGTGAGCCGGGCTAGGTAGGAGGCCTTAAATCACCTCTGCAGCATGCAGCAAGGATATGCACAAAGAATGACACAACAGTAACACAACAGGGAGTATTTAGTGGTTTGGGGTTGGTGCTTCAGCTCTGGTATGTAATTTTTATGCCCTGGGAAGTCACAGCCTCTTATATTGAGGCTCAGTTTTCCCAGCTGACAGTGTGCAGCACGGATTTCTATTCTACCTGGCTCAACACATGTTTGGGAGCTGCAGGGACAGGATAACAGCACCCTTTCACCTTGCTGCAAAAACTACACATCAGCATCTGGGCTGAATCGACTTGCATCACCTAAAGCCTGCAATTGAAGGGATGAGGAAGCATCCGGGGCAGCTCTGTACACAGCAGTTCATGGAAGCAGAGCCAGGGTTAGCCCGAACGGAGATGATCGCTCTTCTTCCCAAGCGAGTTGTGCCGAAGGTCCTCCATGTGCTTCTCCTTACACTTTTTCTTCATCCTTTTTTCTAATCCCTCTTCTCCTTGGAGAGGACAACACAGCACCTTGAGGCTACAAGTGGCAGAATAGGCAGAGACAGTCCTCAACCAGCACAGTTTCCAAGCTGCAGAGTTGGCCTGATCAAGAGTGCCTTGTGTGGAGCGCTCTGTGCTCACTGCCCTCCGTGGGCCCAGAGAGAAAGCCTACAGTCACTAGCTCCTGGCCCTCTGGCCTCCCATTGAGCACTGGCATTGGACACACTGGTGTGACTGGAGACGAGGCCCCCTCTGTCTTAGAGCCCCTGCTTCTGCTTGCCCTGCTCTCTGCTTGCAGGGGACCTCCTGCTGGACAGCTCCATTGCCACCCACAACCTTTCTGGTGGGATCTTCCTGTCAGAAGGGCTTCCACTGCATGGACCTCAGAGTCATGGCCAGGGGAGTTGGCACAGATTCCCAGGGGCAGGAAGGAAAAGGAGCTTTTGTTCACCCCTCTGGACCTCTATGTTCAAGCCCAAGGGTTATCGGTTTCCTCAGCCAGCAGCATCAACTGACACAAGCCTCTCACCTCCTCCTTCCCTTTCGTGAGCATCCCAAAGCCATCTGCTTTGAGGCCACAGCAGAGGTCCTAGAGGGTCAGGTGTTCTCCAGACCCCAGTTGAGTGGCTTGTGGCTCTCAGGTGTTTCAGTGAGCGGGGTGGCTGGATGGCAGCCCTCTGCCCTGCACTGGGATGTGGCTTTGCATTTTCCTGCCTTACTTCTCTCTGGAGAGCCAGGAGGGCTCCTAGGGTGATCTGTGGCTGTTTTGTGGAGTCTGAGAAGTTAGGCTTCACCTGTTCCTGCTGGACCTGGACAGGGTGCAGTAAACATGACGCAGCAAGGGTACTTGACATGTGCTTTGTTATCCCTCCTGCTTTGCCTCCTCTAGAAATGAAGTCCTCACCCCAGCCATGGCCCACAGTCATCACAGTACCCACCTTTGGATTCCAAGCACTACAGACTGGCCCCTACCCCTATGAGCCTCACCTTGCCACCCATGGTGGATCCAATCCCCTCTCTCCATCAATGCTTCCTTGGCTTGCCTGCCCATCATCTCTTTGGAATGCCTGGACTTGCCAGTGAAGTCATGGAGAAAAATAAAATAGTAAAAATCAATTGGTTTCCTTAGGTATGATTTCTATCATGTAGGCTACAACACAGGTGAAGTTAAAGGAACTAAACACACACGCTGACATCATAATATACATGGTGAGGAATGTGAGCCTTTCAATATGGAAGAAACTGTTATGCCTGGCTTCAAGTGCACAAAAATCTCTTACAGTGCCTTGCATTTGAAGGGTTCTGCAATGGTATTAGTTCTTTATTACTGCACTTTGGATATTGTCAGTACCATTATTATTTAAATATAGGCAGCAGGGGCTGGGAAGATAGCTGGGTGACCTAAGCACATGCCTGGCAAGCTCAAGGACTGAGTTCAATCCCTGATACTGCATGCTGCGCTGGCCCCAAAACCGAGCACTGTGGGGCATGCCTGTAATCCCAGCACTAGGGAGGCTGAGACAGGAGGGTCACTGTGACTCTGAACTGTGTAGCAAGACCCTGTACCAAATTAAAAACAAACAAATAAATACAGACAGCAAGCACAAGGTACAAAGATCACAGAAACAGGCACAAAACGACATCCATCCTCATTTGCATGACTCTGCCTGTTTAGAACAAGTAAGGTCTCTTCTCAGTTATAGACTGAAATAGTTAAAAGAATATGAAGTTGCTTTTCATTGTTTAAAACAAGGCTCAGTGCTCAAGAGGGTGATCTGCTCAGCTGTCGGAGGGTGATGCTGAGATGAGGAACCAGGCCCCAGCAGCTGCCCCTCTGTCTTCAACTTGCAGCACAAGGCCAATGGCCCTGAAGCCTGCCTTCTGCTCTGCTTCTTTTTTGGGTTTTTTTTCTTCTTTTTTTGTTCAGGGTCTCACTACACAGTCCAGACTCATAGTGATCCTTCTTACTTCTGCCTCCCAAGTGCTGAGATTACAGGTGCGTGCCACCATGCCTGGACTCCATAGCCAGCTCAGTGCACCTGGGGGTGGGGCCGGCACAGCATGTGGAGCCAGGGATTGAACCCTGGCCCCTGCACTTACCTAAGCAAGTGCTTAGTCCACTGAGCTATACCACCAGCCCTTCGGCTTCCTTCTTAAGGCTGATGCACATCCACTGATCCAGGCACTCAAGGTCCCCGTGACTTCCTCATAAAGAGCAAAGGAGCTTAAAATCTGTGTGAGGAGGGTCTTTTAGGGTGCTGCTCTACCTTCTTGCTGTCACTGGACTACTGAAGAAGCCCTCTTTCTCCCAAGTGCATGTTTCAAGTGAAGAAACAGATGTCAGTTTTGCAGAATAATAAAACTATTCTGGAGCAGTAATAATTCTTGCTTATCAAGTATTTAAAAGAAATCTGTCTGGATATTTATCTTGCTTTGAATGTGACTGTGGCAATGCGGCTCACTCCGGAGGCAGTAGGCAGGCATAGCATGTCTCTTGGGGCAAGAACTTGGGACTCCAGCAAATGCCAGGAGGTCATCTTCCCCAGCTGAGGAGTGAGGCACATTTGCACTGAAGCCTCCTTCATCTTGGATCCTGATGACCAAGGAGAACACAGACACCTGCATCCCTGAAGCAGGCATGT
Organism: Octomys mimax; assembly: GCA_002564305.1. Classification (NCBI taxonomy): domain Eukaryota; kingdom Metazoa; phylum Chordata; class Mammalia; order Rodentia; family Octodontidae; genus Octomys; species Octomys mimax. The sequence goes on along the minus strand of NDGM011097961.1, from coordinate 2,483 downwards.
CACATGGATCCAAGAGAAGCAATGAGTATGTTGGGCTCCTGACACAGCAGTGTTGGTCATTGTGGCATCAACCAACCTGTTCTCACTGACAGCATCTTTAGAGGGGCTTCATTTGTACAACACATGCTTTTCTTAGAAGCAACTTGGCAATACTAAAAAGGCTAAAGTCATCTGAAATTTGATCAGCTTTTTCCCATTTGTATTCCTTCTTTTAATCATGCATTCATTAGATATTTTGTGAGCTTGCCTGCTTATCAGGATATGTAGTAGCTTAAGGAAAACAAAAACAGGAACCACTGCTAGGGGTATAGCTCAGTGGTGGATTCCCTTGCCTGGCATGTGCAAAGCCTTGGTACAAAAAACAAACAAAAACAAAAACAAAATGACAAAGACAGGGATGAGATACACGTCAGCATAAGATCTTATGGCTATTTCTTCTCAGAGATTATTTTCTAAGACAATTAGAAATAATTACTACATAAGTGTCTTTGTTACTTGTCTTGTTTCCAAGACAAAATACCCCAAACTTAAAGTTAATGGGGAAAAGGTTTATTTTGGTTCACAGTTTAGAAAGAGTTCGGTCCATAATCAGCTGGTTCCCAGGAGCAGTGGCACAGCAGAGGGGCATCACACAGGAGAGACAGCTCAGGGCAGGCAGATGGCCAGCAGGAGGAATCAAAGCAATAAGGTAGTGAAACAGCAGCAAGTGAAAAGCAGTTAAAGCCACCTTCCTTTTGTCCCTAATAGTTTTTCCAGGCTTCTATCCTGAGGTACCCTGCTAGCCTGAGGTAGCATAGCGTTCAAACAGAGGGTTGGCTTTCCCATTATAAATACTCAGAATTATGCCAAACAAATCAATGGACTAATTTAGTAAGCACAGTTGATCCTAGCATCACACACTCTAAATCCAACACCTCTGAGAAGCACCATTTATGTCTGAATGGAAATTTTAGGGAACATGTAGATGCCACAAGAAACCTGTACAATGTCTACTATTATCTCTCATGTTAATTATTTGAATACAAGATAAATATCCCAGTACTGAAGAATAACAAGTATAATTTGTTTCAGTCATGAGATCAAATGTCCTTCTGCCATTTAAATTGTAGTTTTAAAGTAATTCTAATTGAGGGAGCCACTCTGGTGGATTCTGGCCTGCCTGTAAGACTCTGGTAAGCTCTGGCCTTCCTTAGCCCCCAGCACGCAGGCCTGGAGATTTTGCTGGCACCCTACCAATATTTTAAGAACTTGGGACTCTGAGTGGCCTGTGGGACACAGAAAAGCTGCAATCTGTGGGCCAGCATGAGCAGGCATGGAGATATACTGCAGCCATTTAAGGACTTTGGTGGATGCCAGGCAGCCTGTGGGCCTCTTGTCCACGTGAATACTGGGAGCTTCAAAAATGCCAAAATGCAGGAGCAAAAGTCAATCTCAATCCTCTAGCCCACCCAGAACAAATCCAGGAGACAAAGACATACAATAACTTGGAGGTCACATACCTGAAATCTCTGAAATGATAGCAACAAAAGTAAAGAAACAAATCTATCAGACTATAGAAGAAATAAGATTAAAAATAATCCCTTGAGTCCAAAAGGAAATGATAACAATTGTGAAGGAATTGCTCAGCACAGCTAAAGAAGACATAGATAAAAAATAGAGATTATAAAAGTGATGGAAACACTGAATGAACAATACAGGAAAAATTAGAATGCATGAAACAGGTTCAAACAGTTAGCCTGGAAATTAAGAACTCCATTGAAAGCTGGCAAAATCACTTAAATGAAAATCAAGACAGACTTTCAGACCTCAAAGACCGTGGTGCAGCTAATGAAGATGAAAGGAAAGATCTCTTAAAAGTAAGAAGGAACCAGAAATTAACCATTCAGCAGCTATAAGACTACACAAAGAAAAATAATATAAAATAAGAGGCATCAATGAAGCAGCGGGAGACAACACAAATGACATAAAAAGACTATTTGCAGAAGTGCTAACAGAAAATTTTCCAAACATGAGAGAAGAAACTGATATACAGCTAAGCAAGGCATATAGAATTCCACACAGCCATAATCACAAAAATATACACCTAGACACATAATAATCAAGATTTCAAAAATTCAACGAAAGAATAGAATATTAAAAGCTGCTAGAGAGAAGAAACAGATGACCTACAATCGAAAGCCCATCAGAATCATGGCAGCTTTATCAACACAAACCATCAAATCAAGAAGAGCTTGGAGTGAAGTATTTCAGGTCCTGAAAGAAAAGCAATTTCAACCCAGATTGATCCACCCTGCAAAACTATCTATCGAACTCCCAGCCAAGGTGTAGCATGGGCCAGACCCTCTCCCACCCACTTCAGACACCCCCCAACACTCCGCCGCTCCTCCCCGACACCGCCCGCCGAGTAGGATTTTCTTCTGAGATCCAGTTCCAGGTACCCCAGACCCAGCCCCACCCCAGCTCCGGGGCACAACAGGTTCACC